>JAVJIF010010391.1:0-102361 GCA_038442645.1 Agave tequilana | reverse complement strand
ATTCTAAGGAACTATGTGGAACAAGTTTTAAGAAATTTAGTCTAATTTGCAAATTTAAAATCTTGAAATATATCGGCGTACCGGTCGACACCGGTTCAACCAGATTTTTGACTAATTCAGAAAATTTCCAAAAATACATTAAAGTAGAAAATATAATTTAAAGAACAATCTGACAGCAGATCTTGAAATTCAATCCTATTTGTGAATTAAAAATCATAAATCAATTATCGGTATCATTCGACCACCGAATTCGGAGATTTTTAAAATAATTAAGAAATTTTCAGAGAATTCTAAAATCAAAAATATTAGAAAATAATATCTGAAGCTGAAACCATTAAATTTGACTATCGAAAAGGTCAAATCATATACGTACGCCATATCAAGTACTAATAATGTGACACATATATCTAAAATCAGGGGTTACACTTCTTTTCCTTGACTCGTCATCTCTCAAGGAGCGATCAAGAGAAGATTGAAAGTTGAAGGACTGAATTGTGGATCTAGGGGAAAGGAAGAAAGAAGATTTGGGGAAATTTGAAGGCTAGAGATTTCAGAAGAGAAACCCCAAAAAATTTCCCCAATTTATACACAAGAAGATGACATCATCATAATGATGATCCCGGGTTTGAATCAAGGCATTACGCGTTCCCTCAATACAAATCAAATCAGTGCTTGAATCCCAAGGACTCTAGCGGTCTAGGTGACGGATATCTGCTCACTGCGCACGCTAATCAGACACGCGATTGACAGTCAGCCACTCAGTGCAATGGCGCATTAAATGCTCTAAACTTGAAGGACACGCAATCACTTCTCACTGGCCATAAAGCGACAAGCCTAGTCTTGAATCGAAGGTTCAAGTCGTTACGCTTCCTTACCTTTTTGATTGTAGACTTCAAAAAGAGGAAAAAACATGAGGCATCTGTAGTGGTTGGTTTCGACTTATTGAGATCACGACACATGTCTTGCTACCTTAGAGCACCCCAAACGGCCACCCACTATTCTGCCATTAACCCAACATGCAGGAAGCCCAACATTGGCCCAAGAAGACCTCGGGTCTCGCCCTGATGCCACATTGATCCGAAACTACCCATCCAGATCCTCAGCCCAGTGGAGTTTTTCAAACCACTCAGAAGCTTCAGCATCCGAAATAAATACTCTCTCTGAACTTTCCACTCCTACTCCGGCAAGAGATTAGAACACGATATCCGTGAATCACGGAATTGGTTGATCACCCTTATCTCCCCACGCTCCAGGCATTATACAACTCAGACACTTATGACACCCTACAGCTAAGCGGGCAGTTATGGATAATAATGATGGACTCTTCTTGTGCCCATTTGGGCTTGCTGGCGCGATCAAAACAGTTATAAAGATATGCAATAACAGGTCAAGCGGTTGTGTAGGCTGTCTAAAAATCACTAAAAGACAAGCATTAAAAGCAGTCTCAAGTTCTAGACGCGTGGGCTCGACACCCGCGTCTCAGCATCAAGGCGCGTGGGCTCGACACCCGCGTCTCAGCATCAAGGCGCGTGGCTCGACACCCGCGCCTCGGTTATACCGCCCTGGTTATGGGCCAGTCGCCGCCCACATAGCGGGGAGGTCAGCCCCTCATTGTAGAGCACTTTTAGGGGGCACGTTCACCCTGGAGCCTCTATAAATAGCCCCGCGCTATGAAGAAGGGTCAAATTTTTAGAAGGGGGATTTTTTCGGTCGATTTTGGAAGGAGGAGAAAAGAGCTCTGAGAGAAAAGAAAGAGAGTAAAGCCCTTCAGAAAACTTGCTGCGCTCGAGTTGCCCTTTGCCTACCTTCTCTTTGAGAGTTTTGGTAGACAGAGCTGTGTTACTCCTTCTACCAGCCAAAGAGAGATCCCCGCGATCCCCGACGGTCATCCGGTCAACGGAGAACAAGATTCACTCTCCACCCGCCACTTGAAGAACCGCTTTAAACAAAGGGGAGATTCAAGACTCACATCTTCCCTCCCTTGTAACTGGAAGGAAAACAGTTTTGTTATAATTTTTCATCTGATTCAAGGAAATTTTACAGCGAACTCCTTTATTCCTTTTTCCGGCGCATATAAGAGATGGCGACTCCGCTGGGGACTACATTTGTCACTGATGAGCAAATCGTGGCGCAAGATGACGTCCTTCGTAAGGGGAAGATGGTCGAATCGCTCGTTGTCGAGTTCGACCAGGCAAAGTACGAAGAGTTTCTCTCTTCCGGCTCCAAGAGTCCTAAGACCCGCGTCTGCCGCAGGGTCCTCGACGGGGAATGCCCCGAGCCCGATCCGAGGTTCTCTCGGCACTGCTGCTGCAAACTGTGCCAAGCAAGATACACGCGCCAACGCCTCTCAGAAGGCCCGCGTGATCTCAAGCATAACTGCCGCTGCGATCAACCGCGCGGCACGGAACACCGCGTCAGCGTCTCTCAGGAGACCCGCGTGGTCAAAATCCCTGGTGTCCAGCATCAGTCGTCGTCGGTCACTCTCCACCTCCCCGACGCAACCAAAACGCTGAGCGTCGACAGAGGAGACGTGTGCGCGTCAGCTACAAGTTAGAACCTCTGGTTTGTCCGACTGAGGCTGGACGCGACGTACAATCTGGCACCTTGCCCGCGCCACGTCCAGCACGTGAGTCCGCGTTTGGCGGCCCAAACGCGAGACTCCTCAAGCTAGGTCCTCTGAAGACCAACTCACCAAACGCCAAGGTGAAGCCTCTGCGCCTCATCAAGCGCGAGAGGCACGCGCCCATAGGCGTGGGGCCCAGCAGCCCACCCTCTCTCAAACGTCTCTGCCGCCCACGCACCGAGCGGCAGCGCGGCAGTCGCGTCTCGTCCCAACAGAGACGCCAGACGCGCGTCTTACAGCCATGGCGCGAAAATCGCGTCCCTGAAACCCGCGTCCAGACTGTACAGCACATGGATGCCTCCCGTCTTCGACGTTGCGAGGTTAATCTCTTCGATCCCCTCCCGTGGATCTGAGGGATTACTTGACGAAGAAAAGAAGTGCCAATCAGGTCACTTCATCATGTTGCTGCCACGGCTCATCTCTATGCTCTCCGAGTGCCGTTGTTGTTCAGGTGTGCACCAGCAGTCTTTAGTCAGACAGCTGACCCTGATTCTCCCGTCAGCCAAAAGAAGGCGCTCCCACAGAAGGGAACCTTCTCTGACATTGAGTACCCGGAGCTCACTGCAAATATGACAAGCAGGAGTAAGGGAAAACAACCTGCAGTCAGCTCGGATGAGTCTGACTCTGAACCGGAAGGGGTGTATCAACACACTCGCAGCACCGGACTGGGGCCATTCCCCCGATTGATTATAATGCCTTAGCCCATGGCATTAAAGTGAATGATTCTCACTCCACCGTGGCAGAATCACGGGCTTCAAACTCTTCCGTTGAGAAGGAGGCCTCCGCCTACATGATAGGACTCTTGAGGAAACGGCTAGACGTTTAGAGCAATCCAGAAGGCACAAATGGATATGATTCTTTCTCAGCAGGAATCTATCGACTCCCTCAAGCAGATGCTTGCACAGTTGCTCGAGGACAGGAGGAAATCTCCTCCTAAAAAGACGAAGGGCAAAGGAGAAAAGCTCATCTTCCGAACCTTCTGAGGAGAGGCCGCGATCTACTTCTAGTTCGTCCAAATCCTCGTCGCAAGTAAAAGGCGACCAAGACCAGAAAAAGGCTCATGCTAAAAGAATGAGTCAATTGGAGCACGCCTCGATGCCCTTACCAACCGTAAAGGCCTCCAAGAAGCTGGAGTGGTCCGGCCCTATCCTGCTGAATGGGACTTGGTTCCATACCCGTCCAAGTTCAAGGCCCCAACCCTTCAAGCATTCGATGGGAAAGGGTCACCCACCCAACACATCTACTACTTTAAATCCCAAACAGGGAATGTAGTAGACAACGATGCCATCTTGGCACGACTGTTCATTGGCACCCTGAAAGGGCTGGCCTTGAATGGTTCATGAAGCTCCCAGAAGGTTCTATCAAGAACTGGGGCGATTTGGAGAAGCTTTCTTAACGTGCTTCTTCGAGGATGACTCGGAGGTCAACATGCCTACCCTTTTAGCCACTAAGCAGCGAAAGGGAGAGTCCGTCAAGTCTTTCGTGGAAAGATTTCGGAACGTAGCACTCCGATGTCCGAGCGGCATGACCCAGGTCACCCTGGTGGAAACATGCCGCCACAATCTCCAAACCTCACTCCTTACTCAAATAGGAGTTGCTGAAAGCCGCACCTGGAAGCAGCTGGTCCAACAAGGTGAACAGGCTGAGGAGATTGTCGCCCGCGTCAGGGCAGAAGAAGGGAAGCCACGCCAGAGAGGTCAACCCAGGCGTGCGCCAGACACATCCCTCCAGACAAAGCGGAAGGATAATTTGGCAACAGAGACCAAATCTCCCGTCAACCTCAACCGGTCAAGGCGAGCGGCTCTTCGAGCCAGCCACGCGCCAACAAGCAGTATTCTTTCAAGGAGGAACATGTCGATTCGCTCTTTAAACTACTCAACAAGAGCAATAGACTGAAGCTCCTGAAGCCAGGCGCCTGGAGAAGTCGTAAACCGACAATCCCAATTACTGCCTATACCACAGAATGTTGGGACACCCCCCAAAAGCTGCTACGTCTTCAAGGATATCCTTCAGGCCCTGATTGACGCTGAGGTATTAAACTCCGACCAGAGCAGAAGAGGTGACGGCTAGCATGACGTCAGTTCTCCAGTTCGGAAGACAACCCCCAACGCCTTCGAGGGTGGTCCCTGTTCCGAAAGGAGAGCTAAGAGTGGTCAACACGGATCCTCACCAGCAACAAGAGAAGGGCCTAGTACCTGTCCCTACACCTCGAGGGGAAATCATGTGGGTCCATCCTGACCTTGTTGATGCCCAGCAATGGACTACTGTAACTAATAAGAAGTCCAAAGGTAAGGCAAAGGCGTCATCCTCCAATGTGGTGTGTGCCTCTTCTCGAGAAACGGATACCGATATTCCTTCGCTAACCGACTCGGAAGAGGAGACAATAGTTCTGGCCGCAGAACCCGGTCGGCTAGTGGCAGAAACCCGTTCAGGACAGCCCTACTTGAAGCAGTATGGCGAAACGGCGGCAACCCCTCCACAACCAGCTGCAGAGCCAACCAAGCCCTCCACAAAACAACCAGTAGAGAAACAGAAGGAGACTCGATTTTCTCGAGCCCTTCAAAAGGGCATCGCGGAAGGATCTACGGCGCCCTTACTGCTTTGATGTCCTGGCTCAATTGGCCAACATCCCGGCACGGATTACCTTGTATGAACTTCTTAGGCTGTCAAAGTCAACCAGAGAAGCTCTACAAGAGGCTCTGGCAAACGCTGAGGTCTTCATGACCCAGGTGCCAAAGGAGGAAGATGTAGAGATTATCTCCACACCTCCCAGAATGCCCCCTGCATCACCTTCACGGCAGAGGATATGCAGGTTAAAGGGAAGCATGATCGACCCCTGTACTTCACAGGGTATATTGGATCATCTGAAGTGAACCGCATTCAGGTAGATCCAGGGTCCGCGTTGAGCATCATGCTTCGCCGGGTCATGCAACATCTGGGCATTCCTACTCATCGTTTGAGCCCTACCCAGACAACTATCTACGGGTTCAATGCCAACAGGACCCGTCCGATGGGAAGATTAAGCTCAAATGCCAGATTGGAAGTTTAAAGTCGGAAGTGACATGCTACATCATTGATGCCGACACTTCCTACAACCTATTGCTGGGACGGCGTGGATTCACCGCAACTCCATCGTTCCCTCTACTCTCCAATCAAGTCATGAAATACATTGACGAGAATGGAAAGGTGCAGACGTTGATTGCCGAAAGGCATCCATTCAAAGGGGTCGAGAATTATTTCACAGACTCCTTACTGTACCAGATCCCGGGAGACGAATGAAGTCCCGCAACCGAAGAACCAGACTCTGGCAATGAAGCCGATACTGAGCTGGAGGAAGATGAGTGTGTGTGGGAGCTAGATCCACCTGTAAAGAGCATTGATAAGCTCGATGTTGATAATACCACCGATGATGTAGGCGGTTGGTACATTATGAAGAATTAGATTTAGCGTATTTGTCTGTGTTTTGCTTCCGATTCAATACCGTCAGATACTAGCTCTGATGTAGATGATGACCTCTGGTTGGCAATGGATGCTTTGACATCGTTGCATGTACCAGTAAAATCATCCTTCGGGGACATACCAAGATAATGGTAATGCGCAAGAATCTATATTTATGATTCCAGCCAGACGGAAAGGCCAAAAACTAATTCTTTTGGGCGAATCTCGTCTGAACCAACGCCCGCAAAGAATCGGAAGGCGAGGAGGAATCCCCTCAGTTCGGTCATTATGAACCAAAAGCGCTCAAAATGATGAAGTGCATGGGATACGATCTGACCAACACACCCGGGTTGAACTTCGGCAAAGGAAGGAGAACGCTACTTCGATCCTTTGTGCCGAAAGGGAAAGCCCCCGATTATTATCATCGGACGCACCCGGGGGTTGGGGCTATGTATCGACTCTGATCCCATCAGCCTCTGATTCTGGAGGGCCATCAGGTCATAATTACTCTTCAGGCACGTCATCGTGGGAGTCAGATGTCAGTGTCGGCAACATCTTCAGAGAACTTTCAGTGAACATGGTTTCAACAAGCCACCTGGAAGACGGAGATGAAGAAATGATCCAGTCTGATACAGATCCTTGATCAAATATTTAAATACTCTTTGGGATACCCGCTTTGACAGCGCGAGCCACCCACAGAAGACAAGGTGTTTCAAGTCAATTTAGGAGATGAGGTCAATCCTAAGCCCATCTTCATAAGTGACGGCCTGTCACCTTCGGAGAAGAAGGATCTAATATCTCTTGTACAAGAGTATATAGACGTCTTCGCCTGGAATTACGAGGACATGCCTGGACTTGATCCTCAAGTGGCTATGCACCGCCTCAACATCAATCCAGACGCAAAACCTGTCAAACAACAGCAGTGACGGTTCCGTCCAGAAATAATGGAGACAATTCAATCAGAAGTCAGAAAACTTATTGATTCTGGCTTCATTAGGGAAGAACAACATCCCGACTGGGTAGCCAACATTGTTCCAGTTGCCAAGAAGAACGGGAAGATCCGGATCTGCATCGACTTCCATGATCTAAACAGGCTTGCCCCAAAGACGAATTCCCACTGCCAATCACAGATGTCATGATTGACAATACTTGTGGATTCGAACGAATGTCCTTCATGGATGGATTCTCAGGATACAATCAAATTAAAATGTATCCTGACGACGAAAAGCACACCTCCTTCAGGACACCATTAGGGGTCTACTGCTATACGTCATGCCCTTCGGACTGAAGAATGCGGGGGCAACATATCAAAGGGCCATGAACGCCATTTTCCATCAGCAAATACACAAAACGTGGAATGTTATGTTGACGACATCGCGGTAAAAAGCCGCACTAAAAATGATCACATAGCTGACCTGAAGGTGGTTTTTGACATCATGCGAGCTCATCAGTTGAAGATGAATCCCACCAAGTCCTTCCTGGGGGTGGCCAGTGGGCAAATTCCTAGGATTTGTTGTAACCTCCACGGGAATTTCATCTGGACCCGAAAAAGGTTCGCGCTATCCAGGAGATGCAACCTCCGAGAAATCTCAAGGAACTCAGGGGATTGCAAGGACGATTGGCGTACATCCGTAGGTTCATCTCAAACCTCTTCGGAAGATGCCAACCCTTCACTAAGCTAATGAAGAATGGTGTCTCGTTCATTTGGACGACGCTTGTCAACAAGCATTTGAGGAAATCAAACAATACCTCACCCAACCACCAGTCCTTGCAGATCCGATATCCGGAAAACCTTTCCTGGTATACGTCCGGGCAATGGATCATTCTTTGGGAGCTCTACTAGCTCAGCATGATGACCAAGGACGAGAGCAAGTGATCTACTATCTGAGTAGAACAATGATCGGAGCCGAACATCGGTACAACCGATCGAGAAGGAATGTTTGGCACTAGTGTTCGCCATTCAGAAAATGCGACACTACCTGGCGGGCCAAACCATAAATGTCATATCAAAAGTCAACCCTTGAGGTTACTCATGACAAAACCTTCATCGCTAAATGGCCGACTGGCAAAATGGGCCATTGTTATCTCAATATGAAATGCACTTTTACCACAGGAGGCCATTAAAGGACAAGCGGTGGCGGATTTCCTGTGGCTGAGCATCCAGATCCGAGGCAACCAAACTTTACGACGATCTCCCGAGGAGGTCGCTGAAGCCTGCCTAACTCAGACATCGTTCGAAAGTCAAGTGTGGCAACTCTTCTTTGACGGTGCATCCAGAACAAGCCCAAAGGACACATCGTAGCGGGGTAGGAGTAGTACTCGTCTCGCCACAGAACTATGTGATTCCTCGAGCTGTCTCGCTAACTGAGCCTTGCTCAACAATGTAGCAGAATACAACGCTCTTTTGATTGGGATGCAGCTCGCCGATGAGATTGGCGTTAAAAATCTCGAGGCATACGGTGACTCCAAACTCATTGTTAGCCAAGTTCGCGGGGAGTACGAAGTCAGACATGAGGACCTAGTACCCTACTACAACGCAACTATCCACATGGCCGAGAGGTTCACAAACTTCTACATTGACCATGTACCGCGCAGGCAAAATGCGCATGCAGATGCACTGGCGTCCCTCGCGGCCTCTTTAGCTCTTCCAGCTGGAGCAATGGAGAAGGTATTCGTCTACAGCCACGACCTGTACTGCCCGAGAACTGCCCTCGAAGACTATCAGGAGTCAAAGGGAGAGTATCAAGGCAAAGAAGCGCTGGAATTGTTAACCGGGCCAGAGCTTAAAGACTGGCGATTCCCCTATATCGACTATGTCTTGTATGGCATCCTGCCTGAGGACGTCAAGGAAGCGGCTGCCATTCGAAGGAAAGCCCCTAAATTTTACTACAATGCGATTACACGAACATTGTATCGTCGATCGCATGACGGGGTCTTGCTCCGATGCCTCTCACCAAAAGAGACCAAGAGGTATTGAAAGAAGCCCACGATGGTATGTGTGGAGCCTATCAACCTGGTCCAAAACTGGCACATCGACTCCAAAGATTGGGTTACTACTGGCCCAAGATGATTGCCGATGCCATCACTTATGCCAAAAGATGTCACGCCTGCCAAGTACATGGCGATTTCATCCATCAAGCACCAGGGTATCTCCACTCCACGACCTCTACCTGGCCATTTGAAATGTGGGGGATGGATGTGGTTGGTCCTATCAGCCCACCATCATCAAAGGGACATCGGTTTATTTTGGCAATAACCGATTATTTCTCTAAATGGGCCGAAGTTATTTTCTCTGAAGGAGGTAAAATCGTCTAACGTGATCAAGTTCGTGAAACATCACGTGATTTACCGTTTCGGTGTACCTCGGTGAATTGTCCATGACAATGGACCCCAGTTCATCAGCCAGGCGTCCAGAGATTCTGCGCTAATGTAACGCCCCGATTCCACGGATACGGGGACGTCACTGCAACGTATATACGTAGGTCAGAACTACCCTCCCGTATATACGCTAAGCATCAGTACAGACAAGAATCAGAGTACGGAATCAAATGGTGCATTATACATTCCAACATATATATATACAATCACAGAGTTATCACCAGAGGTGATGAATATTACAATAATAATACATCACAGATATGCGCAAATGCGAGAATACAAAGGATATACATATATGAACAGTATAAAAGGGTGTCCACGTACATGTATACAAGGAATGTACAAGTATGAATAGAAAAAGGGCACTCACGAGTTTGCTAAGAGGAAACTCGAGAGGCATACAGAGGGCCTGGGAGGATGGAGCTCTGAAAGGTCGGCTGGGGATCCACGCCACCGCTGCGCTACTCTGAGCAGCAAAGGGGGAGATCCTCACGCTCCGGGCTCCATAACCTGGACATGAGAATCCAGGGGAGTCAGTGGAACTCCCCAGGCGAGTATGATACAAAAGCCAGGTGCGAGCCAAGGGTGAGTACAAGAGTCAAGTACAGAAGACAGGAGGGTTAGAACACAAATGAAGTATATATAAGAACGGGTATAACGTAACAATCGTAAAACAGGAAATCCGAAGTAAAACTGATCACAAGCAAAATTGATTGTATACGCTTAGGTTACGGTCCCATGAGACTAGTACATCGAAGGAATAATCCAAACAAGGAAACCCTCATCTATATACCGTTATCTCATGTCACCGAATATCTAAGCGTATAGAATCAGAATTGCAAAGTAGTCATAACAAGAATACATAACAGATGTGACAAGAGTGCATAACAGGTATCAAAACAGGAATCATAACAGTAATCATAACTGGGGTCACAGGAAACACCTATATATTATTATTATTATTCGTCTGACCCATATATCTCGGTATGTGACCTGGTGTACGGCCAACCACCATACATCCATATATAAGCAAGTCGAGGGTTGTTAACGGAAGTAGATGGAGAACTGATAGAACTTCTTATAGTGGTTTCCATACACCTGGAACCGGCTTTGGAGGCCAAAGTCCCCCTATTCAGTAATTCAGATTCACTACCCCAGTACATATATATATATATATGTATATACATACTTTTATACCCCACCACTATAAGCAAGATATCATTCCGGCATCCATCACTTCCTCCCATACCCATACAAGTTGTCCTTTTTATGGTTTATTAACAGAATTATCAGGTTACGGGAATAACTGGACATAACAGTAATATTTGGATTCTAGAGGTGGCCCCCACGGATTCAAGGGGTGGCCCCCACCGAGTAAGGTGTGGCACTTTGTTCCGTGTGGCACTTAGTTCCATAAAACAAGACAGGATTCCCGTAAACATGACAATTACAAAGTCAGGTGTATCATACTTGGTTTTAAAGGATAGCATGACAAGGTGGTGATATATCAAGTAACATGCATACCAATGAGATCGATATAGTCCGGGTCAGTCATGTCATAACAAGAGGGTCTAGCAAGGTAGTGGCATGCCAGGTAGTCAGGTGATAACATACTAGATGGTCAGGTGATATACATGTGTTTAAAAGGAAGCATGTAACTGACAGGTCTGAAATAATAGCAGGGCAAGTGATAACATATCAGAAACCAAGAATACAACGACCACGAAGGGTCTGCCACGCATAGTATATGATAAAGAAGTGAGCATATCAATAGCATGGCACAAGCACAAGATGAAGCTACCATAATATAAGCAATTGTAGTGCAATACATGAATAGGGAAATAAGAAGAGAAATACTTATCGACCGATGAAACGGGAAACTCAAATAGAGAAGAGCGAGACTACTCGCATACAAGAAAGTAGCGAGTGAGAATACTCGCCTAAACTCCAAAATACCGAAAGAGCCGTAATCCACGGAAGCTTGGGATGCGCCACAAAACCTGATATATAGTAAGAGAGAGAGGAGAGAGAAAAAGAGAAGGTAAGATGATGTTTGTCAAATGACAAGTCAAGTAATACCTATGCATGATATAAGTCTAGAGGGTAAGGTTCATATTCAAGAAAGGAATCAACTAAGACAGATAGGCAAAGTTAGTCGACTAGGATGGAAGAGTAGTCGACTAATAGTGATGGCAAGTCGACTAACAGTAAGGTATAGTCGACTAAAACTGGGTTCCAGAGAGTTGATATTCTGATTCAGGAAAAGTTAGTCGACTAGGGTCATAGGGGTAGTCGACTAACAGACATGACAAGTCGACTGATAGTTAGGCTAAGTCGACTAATAGTGTGATACAGAGAGTTAAGGTTTTGGTACAGGAAAAGTTAGTCGACTAGGGTCAAGGGTGTAGTCGACTAAGGATCTATAGTCGACTAGGATCTAAGGTAAGTCGACTAATACTGTGTTTCAGAAAAAGCTACGTTTCAGCTAAGGGTTTCTAGTCGACTAGGTCCTAGGTCAAGTCGACTAATCGACTGGAAACAGTAAACAGAACAGATTTTCTAGGGTTTTGTTTGATGATCTAAAAACATGATTTTGATGGCACAAGTGTACATAATATGAAGAGATAGGTATACTAGAAATAGACTAAGTCTTTGGTGATGAAAATTACCCACAAAAGGAGTGGTTGATGGTGGTAGTTGAAGGAGGTTGATGATGAAGAAGAAGATGAGCTTTTGTTGGAGTTGATGACCTTGTGGTGGCTTCCATGGAGGTGAAGGAGGAAGAAGATGACCTTGGTGATCTCTTGGGAGTTGGTGGTTGTTGTTGTAGTGATGGAGATGAAGAGGATTGGAGATTAGGGCTTTGGTGAAGAGAAGAGAAGAGAAGAGAAGAAAGAGAAAGTTGAAGTGAGAATGAATAAAGAAAGGAGAGGAAAAGTATTTATAGGTTTGACTTTTGTGAATGAGGTGCAAATATGATAGAAGAGAGGGGGGTTTTTGTAAAGTGGGAGGTGAGGTGAGTGTCCTTCCCTTGGCCACTTGGCCGGCCATGGGGGAGAGAGAGAATGAGTGGGATTTAAAAAGGATTAGGTGAAAGTGAGTGGGATTATGTGGAAAATTGGAATTATTGGAAAATTGGAAAAGGCTTTGGTTAGTGGAGGAAGGAAAGAAATAAAGGAAAAGGAAAAAGGAAAATAAATTGAATAAGGAAAGATATTCCCTTGGAAGTAAAAGTGGAAATAATGGAAGTGGCGGATTCCCGGAACTGAGTCGTGGATGCTGAAATCTTTCGGGAAAATACCGGAATCGTCCGAAATTCAAGTATCTCGGAACGACCCGAAATAATCATCAAAAATCAAAAATAATATATGAAGACCAATAGTGAAATCCGTTTTAAGAATTACTTTATAGTTTTAAAACTAAAATCCTGGAATCAGTTACCTACCGACTCCGATGGAATTTTCATAAAATCATAAAATCCTCAGAAAAAGAATGTAGGTAGAAAATATGATTATAAGAAATAATGCCTAAAGGACCATCATGAAATTCCATACTGTTTGAGAATCAAAAATCCAGGAATCGGTCAGCGGCACTGGCCGACACCGGTTTTGAAGACTTTCATTTTAATTCCAGAAAAATCTAGAAAATCATAGAAAATATATAATATTGGAAAATGATATTTAAAACTAAAATCGGTCAATTCTAATTATCAGAATGTCTAAATCGAGCAATACTCTAGGATCGGGCCTTCGGTTCAGACTAGGGCTGACTCCGAATCCACGAATCCAAATCCAAGACAAAACAACCATATAAGGAATTCATAATACAGAATAAATACAGGAAACAAATCGAAAAAATACGACCGAAAATCTGAATACGCAACTAAGTACGTATTCCGGGAACGGGTATTACAGCTAACTTCAGAATCCAGAGTGTGTCCTCGACGGCATACTATCCTGCCGCTAACGGCCTCGCAGAAGCTTTCAACAAGACTATTGCCAAGCTTCTCAAGAAGTTCGTCTCGAAAAGTCAACGAGACTGGGACGATAAGCTAGGTGAATGCTTATGGGGCCTATCGCACAACTGTGCGAACCCCAACTAAAGCCACGCCATTTTCTTTGGTATATGGGTGTGAAGCCGTGCTTCCACTGGAAATCCAAATCCATCTCTACGCGTCGCCTTGACAGCGGAGATGACAAGAGGAGAAGCATCGACAGCGACTCCAAGAATTGGAGGCCTTAGACGATAAGCGTTTGCAGGCCCAACAACAAATCGAGCTTTACCAAGCTCGAATTACCAAAGCCTTCAACAAGAAAGTTAAAATGCGAACTTTCAAGAAAGGCGATCTTGTCTTAGCCGTCAGAAGACCCATGATGATGACGCACAAGACAAAAGGAAAATTCCAACCCAAATGGGAAGGACCGTTTGTGGTAGAGTCGGTCTACTCGAATGGATCATATCGCCTCATAACCTCAAATGGCGATACACTCATGATGCCGATCAATGGCAGATTCTTGAAGAAGTACTATCCTTAATAGTACTCCTCCTCCGATCAAGTTCAAAATTACACCTCTGATCAAAACAAGAAGAGTTTCTTCTTCATTAATATCCAACGCCTCCGATGGCTAAGGATAGAGGAAAATGTTGGCTTCTAAGCCCAACATAAATCTTCGACAACTCATCATGCTGAGGGGAATAGCATGGCTAGCCCAACTCAAACGGTAGTTGGTAAAGGCACCTCAAATCCGTTGATAGCTGAGGGTTTGCTAAAAATCTTAAGTGGACTCAACTTCACTCTCCCCTCCAAAATCCCTTACCAATTCTCATCCACAGAATGGTAGGCCTATAAGATACAGTTGTTGCCAAGTTAACACTATACCTCTGACACTTCAAACTCCACCTGTCCATTCTTATCAATAGAACGATAGGTCCTCAAATTACTCATATCGCAAATCAAGTTTCTGTCAAGTTAATATCACACCTCTGACAAATTACTGTTAAGTTAACATTACACTTCTAAACAGTACATCAAGTTTCTGCCAAGTTTAATACCACACCTCTGACAGTCACTTTCCTTCAGACTTCCGTGTTGAAGCTGAAACGAATGATGCTAAGTTAACATTACACCTCTAGCATCTAAGTCATTGCTAAGTTCAACAATACACTTATGGCCATGACTTTTCCTCGACTTCCTTATCCAAGCCGAGATGACCAATGCTAAGTTTCACATTACACCTCTAGTATTACCCTCACTGTTAAGTTAAACATTACACCTATGTCAGTGACACTCTCAGTTTTCCCAAACGAAAGCTGAAATGCTTCTGAGTCAAGTTAATATCACACCTCTGATTCACATTCTTGTCGAGTTAACATCACACTTCTGGCAAGACAACTTTCAACCCGTTAAGTTAATATCACACCTCTAACGGTAAAGATTTTCCTAGATTCCCTGCGAGTCTAGTCTCACTTGTTATTCTCTTCAACAAAATAACAAGTCTACCTAAACACATTGTTAGGTTAATACTACACCATTAACAATGTTTTCCTTCAAATCCCCAGCTGAGCTTAATCAAGTGAATCCTAAACCTTGATAAAGGCCCATTTTCCCTGGGGGTACGAGTTTCACTTGTCATTCTTCTTTATAGATTGACACGTCCGCTAAACATTATCTCATCTCTGTCAAGTTAATATTACACCTCTGACAGTATTGTTAAAGTTCCTGAAATAGGATCTTTCCCTACAAAATTTGACTTATTAAGATTATCATCATAATTTTGACGAAATCAAAGATCTTCTGCTTCTATGCGTCTGACTGAAGACAAAAGGTTCAAGACAATAGAAAGAGGCAGAAAGAAAAATGTCACTTTTATTTATATCCAGGCATATGGAAGTGATACAAAACGCTCTCTTATACAATAAGATTGAGTGTTACAATTAAGGAGTACAAAGAAGTCCCTCTCTCTCTCAGAGGCCGTACTCACTCCTTGAAGCCGCATCTGATTCCAAGTGCACGATGTTTGGAAAAGCGCCAAACTGTGACGACAATAGAAGTTGGCTGCACCACGATGCATGATGTAAACATCGAAAGAGCCCTAGCTGACTAAGCCAAGAGCAATGGTGTTCTTGAGGTCCGGTGGCAGCAGAAAGCCCTGCAACCCTTCATTCATGAGCATCTCTCTCGCCAGAAGGCCCTCCAACAAATATGGAGTGTCCTCGATGTCACTTCTGGGGTGAGAGAGGAAGGGGATACTATCTGCCACTATATCCACCGTAACCCCCTCGCCGCCATACCCACTGTGACCGTGACCAGCCTGCAAGCATGACTAGTGCGTCACGTTCAAAGAGATCTTGACGAGGGTTAAGTCCCCGTCAGGGATCGTGATTTCTTCCCTTGTGGACGACGGAGACTATGATTTCTTCCCTTGTGGACGAACATCGAACAAGTTCGCTGGCTGATATATTCTCCCACGGGCCCAGCGAACGAGAAAAAGGACGATCAAGCCTACCTGCAACGAATAAACAAAGGAATCAGAACATCTGGAACTTAGTACGCTTCAACAGAGAAAACTAAGTGACAGACGCAGTTATTGCCAAAGACTACAGACGCGGGAATGACCCACGCAGTGAGCCAAAACTTCCGCGGTGGCAGAAACAGACGCGAGTTAAAACTGTGATACACGCAGGGTTCAAACGCAGTCCAATTTTTTGCATCTGCGTCTAACACACCAGGCGCGAAAAGACTCAGACGCCGAAAAAATTGCCATCTCCCTGTTGAATGAACAGGAGTTGCAAGATTCGGGTCTGAAACCTTCAACCCGAGTTGGAATTCATCCAAGTCAGTGGCCTTAAAACGCGAGCTTCATGAGCAAAGCCAGCGCCAAGTGCCAAAGACTTCTGTACTCGCGTCCAGAGAAGTTCAAGTCGATGGCGCAAATTCCAAAAAAAAAAAAGAAATGCACCAACTAAGACTTCATCCAGATGGTGATATCTCTTTAAGAGATGCCAAGGTGCAAGCCTGGGTAGACTAAAGATATCATGGCAAGTCGGGACGGCATACTCGCAGAGGCCTCTATCAAGAGTTGAAAAGAGATGCTTTCTCCTGAAGAGACCAAACAGAAGCGTGAAAGCTCTGGGTCATCTTCATCCACAGAGTCACCCCCATCCATGGAGACAGATCCCTGTTAGAAACTCTGAAGAAGGCGGAATTTCTCAGAGCAAATCAAAAGAAAACAGTCTAAGTTTGGGTTGTTAAAGGGGGAGAGGGTGAGCCCTATTTATAGGCAGCCCCTGATAACTGCCATTAATGGTTCCCGTCGGCCTTAATGACCGCACGACCGTCAAAGTCCAATAGGAGTCTGACGCGTGGAACGTTGCTTCGGGAAGCGTCGCAGACACTGGCGTCAAACCGCCAGCGCCGGTTTTGCATTGAAAGGCATTTACGCCTGAGTCCAATGAGGAACCAACGCGTGGACAACTGCTTCGGGAAACAACGACGACCCGGTTTCCCAATCGTCAGTGAAGACTTGAAAGATCTCATGAAATCTTTAAGTCAGGCCGCATTTAACGCCTGGGAAGTTACATCAAGACGCAGATGAGAAAGCCGCGTCCAGGAATCCGCGTCCCCTTTTTCAAACTGAATGACGTCCACCTGCATTCCAGAGGAATGTCCGCGTGATCCAAAGTTGCGTCCCTTCAGCAAACGGGGCCCATTTTAAGGGAAAGCACTTAATTCAGCGAAAGACTTGGGCCATTGTGGGATTAGTCGGAAGATACACAAGGCCACGTCCCTCGCGTCTTCATCAAAGGAGCTGCGTCTGCATGGGTAGTGATGGGTTTTTGCACCTAGTCAAAAGACCCAGCGCTGCATCCTTAAGGATTGCGACCAGTGAGTCACACTCAAAAACTGCGTCCTTCACGTCCACTTGAACCGCGTCTTCATTAGCAGGACGGATTCGCGTTTTGACGCCACGTCTCAGCAAAAGGACTTAGTTCTGCCTAAGTTCCTATGAACTGATGACCGCGTCTCTCTCTATGAATCAATGTCGCGTCTCATCAAGAAGACTTGAGTCAACGCCGCGTTTCATTAAAAGAAGTGGAATTCATCTACAGCAAGGCAATAAAGATGGAACAAGAACTTCAAAGACTTTTACTATTCAAAAAAAAAAAATGGTAAAAGCAAGTACAAACACTCTTGGTGAATAGAGTGTCCTTTTTCTTTAAAAAAAAAAAAGAAGAAGGCTACAAGTCCTGGTTCGCCAAGGAACGGATTTGCTCTCTAAGGCGATGTATCTTATGTTGACGCGCCTTCTCAGCCTCCATGAGAGCTTGGGCCCGCAGATCCGCCTCAGATAAAAATCCCTGCGCTTGTACTCGGAGGGATTCCAACTCGGATGAACGAACAGAAAGGTTTGCTTCAACTCGCGCCTTGGCAGCCTCTAACTCCGCTAGCCTCTTTTCAGAGGTAGCGAGCCTCTGTTCGTTAAAAGCAATCATGGCCTCAGCCCTGGCTATAGCAGCCCGAGAGTCAAGGATAGCCTGCTTTGCAGCCTGTATGATCATGACAGATTCCTTGGACTCGACCGCTAGCCGTTGATGATCAGCCTGGAAACCTTCGAGAAGACGGGTGTTATCGATTATCTTCTCCTCCACCTCCCTTCGCTCCTGCTCTTGAGCAACAAGGAGCCTATTCAGAGTTTCCTGGGCTTCGTGGAATGAGCCGGCATCCTCCAAAGATCGAAGCTCTCTCAGGTCTTGTCCCAGCTGCTCCACCACCAGCAGACACGCCTGGGCTAGCGAAGGGCCTCCGGCTAACTTGATGTTCTCGGCCAAGTTTCTGAGAAACATCCGGGCGAATTCAAAGGAGCTACCCCCAGACAGGATGAAATCGATGCATGATCGCATCGAGTCAAAGAAATGCTGCACTGTTTTGCGTGTCAGGAACTCCATAGTATCATCGCCCGAGGTGCTCCCCGACCCCCTTTCTATCACGGGGTGAGGGATGTAAGCCGCTCTTCTCGCGCAAGAGTCGGGTTGACCACCGGTACGGCAGGAGCAAGAGTAGCCACTAGCGCTTCTGGGAGTGCTACCTCTGCAGGAACCTCCACAGCTGATGGCATAATGGTGAGCTCGACCTCCTCAGAAACCTCGGCCGAGGCTTGAGCTGTGTGGCCTTCCGGAGGGGCACTGACCGTCAGACTCTCCACGTGAGCCCCCCCAGTTCTCTCTGTAAATTATCTCAACATTAGCTACAATGCTGAAAAGAGAAACATCCAAGACATCAAAACTTCCTTACCAAGTTGGAGGTCCAGAGATGTCGAATTCTTGGGCGAATCCTTCAGAGTAGAAGTCTCCCTGGCTTCAGTGGTTGCCTCCTCATCCTGCAGAGTAGAAGTCTCCCTGGCTTCAGTGGTTGCCTCCTCGTCCTGCAGAGTGGGAGTCTCCGCGATTTCAGTAGTTGCCTTCTCTGGAGGCATCTCGGCGGCTGGAGTCTCAACTCCTTCCGGCTGGGTCAACTCTTGCACCATCTCCTCGATATGCGAGGAGGTTGCAGCCTCAATATCCTCGGCCAACCCTGCAGCATAAAAGGAGAATGTTAAAACCTCCTTTTCAAAATGAAAAAAGAAATTAAGTCAGAAGGTAAAAAAAAAAGTACCTTCAGCGGGAATAACTGCCGCCAATGGTGATGCCGTCAACGGCTCGCACCCATGTATTTCCTCCTCTAAGATGTGTGAAAATTTACTCGGATCAGGAGGGGCGGGTTCGTCACCATAGTCGACCTCATCCTCAAAATCGCTTCCCTCTGCGGATAAGGAAGACGACAGTTCAACGCGAGAGGCCTCGGTAGCAGGAGCCTTGCCACCAATTACCCCAGTGGTAGGGCTGGGGTCAACTGTCCGAGGACTGGAGATGAACACACTTGGAGACCCAGGTTGTTGTGCCTCATCTCTCCTTTCATGAGCAGGGGAAGACCCGGGCTGAGTTGAGACTCCTGCAATCTCAACATCACTGATGATGTCGACCTCCGGTTGCTGTGCCTCATCTCTTCTTTCGCGAGCTGAGGAAAACCCAGGCTGAGCTGAGACTCCCGGAATCTCAACATCACCTCCGCTCATGATGTCGACTTCGAACTGCTCGGCCTCGTCAACGGCGGTCGGTTTGTCAGCAGGCTCCGCTTCCTCCACAATCCTGGGGCCCCTGCTGTGCAACCTGCGGGCATGGACTAAGGGGGCATCATCCTCGTCCGCCTCTTCTTCCCTCGGTTCCTCAACACCAGAAGGGATGTCTTCGGATAGAGAAACTTCGGCCGTCAAGTCTCTCCGGACCTTCTTTGGGGCAGGGTCAGCAGTGGAAGTAGAGCCTCGAGCACGCTTACTCACTGCTTGTCGAGCCTTTGTTGCTCGTGGCTCCTCCCTCGACCCTCTCCCTACTTCCCTCAGAGCCTTCAGATACTGCTCGACGCCTCGCGAGCGTTTACCGGACCCCGACCTTGCTTCAAAATTTGCATTGATACTCTCAATGCATGAATACTCCGAAACAAAGTATGGTGTCTGGTTGACCTGGAAGTACCAGGTACAGAAGCTAAAGCTTGTGCGGCCCTTTGGCTCCTTGAGAGGTAGACGGAAAGTTGCCTCCGTCCCTCCGCCACGCTATAGTACCAAGCCCGAGCACCTTCGAATAAGTTCCCACTGAAGGCGAGTCGAGCATTGGGGTTGCCGACGTAGAGTTGATCATAGCCGAACTGTCGGGCGAAGCGATTCGGCATATATGGCTCGATCGTGCATAAGGTACCTTGCCGAAAAAGCACATACCCTGGCCGGATGTTAACCAACCACCAGAAAATCCCCGTTGACAGCCTAGTGAAATCATCTTGGCCTGCGGAGTCGGTAAATAGTTCCCCGAAAGATGCACCAGGAATCTCAGGGAAGCAGCGGTTAAGCTGGTAGTTCGAAGCAGACAGAATGCACTTTCGAACGTAATACATGTAAGTATTACGCCAGTCACAACCCTCCAACCGCTGTACAAAAGGGACAAAACCCTCGCTCCAAGGCACCGGCGTCATCAAAGAGGGGCAGTGCATCACGTACCAAGCCATTAAGTACGTGTAGGGCAGCTCGACCCGAGGGTTGGGGCGCTTCACCGTCGGCTTCCCCTCTGAGTCAACAATCGGCTTGCCATGGGAGTCGACAGCCTTCCCTGCCTCGCAGAAAGCCTGGGTTAACGCCCGCAACCCGCTTTGAATGCCAGCCGCCATGGCCGGGAGAAGAGCTATAGGACAGCCATAGGCCAGGAGCACCGCCGGGTATACTACATCGGCAACAATGACTTCATGTGGCAGCGTGGGCACCACACAGCGCTTCAACCACAGCATTAAGAAGCCCGCCAACAGTGCTCGATCGGAGATAGGAATCCGGGCTTGATGATGAAAGCTTTCGAAAACCATGTCAGGTTCGAAACCATCCTCGTTCGAGACCGTGGTGTGCCTTCAGAAGCCTTAACCCTGTCGTCAATCTCCTCGTCGGAGCTGGGAGCCAGTCGGGTTACCGGATGGTCTTTCTTATTGATACCATTAAACAAGTAGCTGGCCCAAGACAGCTGCTTGACTCCTCCCGACCTCCAAGAGGTTACCTGACCGCAAATGTAGAAGTGACATAACACCTCCCAACAAGTCTCGTACACTTGAGGAGACCCTTTCTTCATAAGGTTGAGCTCCTCAGTGGTTGGGACATATTCCTCATAGGGAGAGTCCCCTGTTGCCAGCCCCGAGACCTCATGCAACTCGTGCAGGGCAAGGCCCATCTCTCCGATCGGAGTGAAGAATGTCCCCGTCAAAGGATTGTAACGCTCCAGGATCCCGAAGAAGTTCTGAGAACTCGGCGGGATACCATACTGGACGGCCCTGACTGCTTGGTACAAATCCGTTTGCTCCAACAAGTCCCTAAGGTCGGCAAGGACGAAGCTTACCATCCTACCCCACCAATACTTCTCGGTGGAATGAACCCACCCGGGCGAACGGAACTCAACCGGAAAATCACCCTCCACTTTCATGAATGCGTTGAAGAAAGTGGTGCCAAGTTTTGGTGTTTCTCCAACCGAGGGCTCATCCTGAGCGACCCGGGAACAGGCCGAGAACCGCCCTATCATGACTATCATGACGGTATACCCTTTTGGAGCCTAAGTCACCGAGAGTAATCTCAGGGACATATCGGGAAAGGTTCCATTTCATCTTCCGAGGGACGGACATGTGCTGGAGATAAGACAGCGGGTACATCCTCTCCATGTCCGGAAGAAAAAATCTTCTACCCCCTATCTGGCGGAGCCATTTATAATCCCCGTCATACATGGAATAGCCGCCATCGCCGATATGGTCTCCAAAGAAGAAGGCAGGCTTCTCTAACGGAACGCGAGCATCCGTTGTGAATGCTGCGTCAGTCATAAGCTCCCGAAGAGTTGTCATGTCAACATTGGAGAGCCTTTTCTTGCGCTCCTGCGACCTGTCAGCAGTCACAGGTACAGTCCTTTGCAGCGCAAAGGTTAAATCACGGTCAGCACCACCTACGTGCCCAAAGTGGCGCTTCTTGGAGAGTGGAGCAGAAGAGTGTGGCACTGCAAAAGAAAAGGACACTTGATCAGACATCTTATCAAGAAAAAAATGTTACGTGTCTATAGTCAAGACGCAGAAAAGATACTGGACGCATAAATTATCAAAATTCGCGTCTAGACTTGAGAATCCGCGTCCAGACGCAGAAGAGACACTGGACGCAGGAATTATCAAAATCCGCGTCCAGACCTGCAAATCCGCGTCCAGATGTGAGGCCCGCAGGATCCAGCCCGCGTTTTGAAAACCAAGACTTATGAAAAATCTCTTAAGTACTTGGGCTCAGGTGCCACATTCATAAAAAATCAGCACCTGATGTCATAGAACGCAAGGATCAAGTCCGCGTCCGAACCCTTCACAATTAGAAATATTCTAAGTGAAGAATCCGAAATGCAGGGCTCACTGGCACCGGGTCATCAAACCCGCGCCTTGGTTATCAACTCAAAGACCGCGTCTGAGAATCAAACACGGTTTATATTCTGTGTTGACGGTTCTCCTCCAAAAAAAAGAGATTTTTTTTTAGGGGTTCCATGAACTTCCATTAATGGTGAAGGTTAAGCCTAAACGGCATTATACCTGGGAAAAGGACTTCCTGCGCGGAGGAACCGCGCCCTCTGGGCCTCGGCGACGGCCGCCTTTGAGGACGATGCGGTTGGCTTGGCTTTGGGTGCCATTGGTGATTAAGAGTCCGATGATGAAGAAATAGGAAGAGAAAGAGAAGACTCCTTTTTCTCAAAAAAAAAAACCCTAACAGATACGCTCGGAGAAGAAGAGGATATCTCTCCGACTGTTGCCATTTATAGGCACAAAGATTTGCAAAGATACGCGGCGCGTGGCTCGATTAGCTCTACAGCGAGTCATCGCTTGACGCGTGAACAGATCATTTAATGAACCGGGAAGTCCGCGCGCCAAAAGATGATGTCCCGACGGTTCGCCAGAACAAGTGACGGTGCACTCATGACATGGCACGGATTCACACCCAACAGGCGCGTCTCTCTGAAGTTCGCGTCCTTCCAATCCGGCCTAGCATCGCGTCTGCCCAATGGAATACCAGTCACGTTTTCCATTTTCAAAAGGCGCACCCCATGAAAGTCGCGTCTGTAAAGCAGTACCATCTCTGCTCTTCAAAAAGAACTGGCGTTCAGTACTTGCTTCTGCAAATCAGTTTCAACGGTACACTGGCACAAGCAGACGATCGTCCACTCTTGGCTTAAAACGCGTCCATGACAGACTAAAAGCAATCGGGGAGGTTTAGACTGTGTATCTAGACACTCAACACGATCAACTCTGGTGGCCTCAAAGAGTTCAACAATACACTCACGAAGACCAACTCCAGATAAGATCAAACCCGGAGCATTAACAGTCCAGTCATAGAGGTGAATTCAGCTAGAGTCCAAAGTATTTCGAAATCCGTCCCAGTTAACTGCGGAATATCGAAAACTTTGGAGGGTGTTCTGTAGGCTGTCTAAAAATCACTAAAAGACAAGCCATTAAAAAGCAGAGTCTCCAGTTCTAGACGCGTGGGCTCGACACCCGCGTCTCAACATCAAGACGTGTGGGCTCGACACCCGCGTCTCAGCATCAAGACGCGTGGGCTCGACACCCGCGTCTCAGCATCAAGGCGCGTGGGCTCGACACCCGCGCCTCGGTTATAACCGCCCTGATTATGGGGCCAGTCGCCGCCCACATAGCGGGGAGGTCAGCCCCTCATTGTGGAGCACTTTTAGGGGGCACGTTCACCCCTGGAGCCTCTATAAATAGCCCCGTCGCTATGAAGAAGGGGTCGGATTTTTAGAAGGGGGATTTTTCGGTCGGATTTTGGGAGGAGGAGAAAAGAGCTCTGAGAGAAAAGAAAGAGAGTAAAGCCCTTCAGAAAACTTGCTGCGCTCGAGTTGCCCTTTGCCTACCTTCTCTTTGAGAGTTTTGGTAGACAGAGCTGTGTTACTCCTTCTACCAGCCAAAGAGAAGATCCCCGACGATCCCGACGGTCATCCGGTCAACGGAGAACAAGATTCACTCTCCACCGCCACTTGAAGAACCCAGCTTTAAACAAAGGGGAGATTTAAGACTCAACATCTTCCCTCCCTTGTAACTGGAAGGAAAACAGTTTTATTGTAATTTTTCATCTGATTCAAGGAAATTTTACAGCGAACTCCTTTATTCCTTTTTCCGGCGCATACAGGTTGCATATAGCGATGGATCCCTCTGCACGTCGATCTCAACAACCTAGGCAAAACAGTTATAGATAACAATAAATTCCCTTTATTGTTTATCTAAATCAACCAACACAGTTATGATTCAAAGATCGTACAGTTACAGGAATCTTCGTTATCTTCATCCTCACCAACAGCCCAGGCATGTATATATACACCTTCTTCTCAATCGAGAGAGGAGATCGCTTCTAATTATTACCAAAACACCACACACAAGCATTCTTTTTGCTTTCATTCTTTCTAAACTAGGATACTAATTCTCATGCCTGAGAGTTTTGGTCAGCACACACCGGTGCTCCTAACTTGAAAGAAATTTTCTTTTTCTGTGTTTTTGACAAATCCGATTGGAAGCATTCAATCGTCCATGACGGATAATTCCCAATACTAGAGGAAAAAAGAAAGAAAAATGATAATGCTATGGCAGAAGATTCTGGTATAAAACAATATTATTTGGTTAGTTCAAAGGTCCTTGTTTGCGCGCGCGCGCGTGTAATATACAGCAAATTAGAACTTGAGCTTGAGATTTTTTTCACAATTCAATTCCAGTTATTTGTCCCTTGAGTCAAGTCTCTGAATAATCTAAGAGAATTCAATTGGATTGAGTTTGAATTTTGGATTCCGTATTTATTGCAAAATGCTAATAGGGCCCTAGTTTTGCATTCTTTGTTTTGCAAAAAGTAAACTGGAATATTTGAAATAGATTTAGTCCATTCTGGAGAAATGGCGTTGATGCCAACTTTCATTGAATTTTCTACTTGATGCCAACTTTCAATGAATTTTCTATCTTTTTCACCATAGGATTCAATTCCAGAAAAATTATATAAAAGAGAATAAAGCATTCTTACAAAAGAAGTGGTTGGTAATAAGTGGGGATTACTACAAAATAATAAAGATCAGAGCTTCATTAGTTGCTTGCAATCAGGTTAAGGCAATTTTTTTTCCGGAAAACCCTCTTTTTCAAAATAATTTAAAAAATCGACCTCCCAAAAAAGTATTTCCAGAAACCGATCTCTGACACGCCACGTCGGCTGTGAGGTGGGTCGCCCCTCCCGTGCAATGTAAGATCGTTTTTTCGGTTCATCCAGGATTGCCAACCCCGGGCAAACCAATTTTTTTGCCTTGTATTCGCTCGACCAAGGTTGCCAACCCCAGACGAGAGATATATATATTTTTAATTTTTAGCTTGGCTGGGTTTGCCAACCTCGGTTGAGCGAATTTTCAATTTTTTAAAATTTTGTCTCGGCCTGGATTGCCAACCCTGGTCGAGAGATATATATTATTTTTTTTTTTTTTTATTTTCTCTCCCCTCTCTCCTTTCCCCTCTCCTCCTCTCTTAACTCTTGGAGTGACCAGGCCGGCAACGATGCGGTCAGCGGCGACGACGACGAACAACCCAACTGCTATAAATCTGCGACGGCAAGGAGGGCGACGACGACAAGCTGCTTGCCGTTACTGCCACCCTCCTCGTCGTTATAAGGCAGCAACAACAACCCAGCGACTGCAGAAGCAGTCTAGTGGTGTTGTCGTCGCTACCAGCCTCATCGTCAGCATCCGCGTTATCGGCGGCCACGTCATCGCCAGCTTGGTCGTGTTGCCCGTACTCGGTGGGCGTGTCAGAGGAGGGAGAGGAAAAGAAAGAGAGGAGAGAAGGAGAAGGAGAGGGGAGGAATATATATATATATATATATATATATATATATATATATATATATATATATATATATATATATATATATATATATATATTATATATATATATATATATATGAGAAAAATGTATATCAGCCCGCGGGCTGAGAGTACTCTCTCAGCCTGCGGTGACGTGGCTCAAATTGTCACCTCACTGACTCGCGGCACGCTTTTAGGTGACTGTTAAATTACCAAATACCCCTTATGAAAAGCAACTCTTTTTGGTTCCCTTCCTTATTGTTTATTATTATTTTTCCCCCCATTTTTTTGCTGCTCTTTATATGATATTCTATATAAATTACTTTTCACCCTATTTCCTGACCTCTTTTTGAAAGATCTAGTTTCACCTTTTCAGTCTGCGATAAACTTTTTTCTGAAAATATAAAATCTTTTCAGATCATTTTTTTCTGCAAAATATTTAATGTCGACGTCTGAGCAGTATACCGGCGATCTTAATATGGAAGATATTGCATCTGGTTCTACTTTCTCTCAGAATATTGAAAATCTTGAATGGTTGACATCTCTGCATGCCGATCAACAGGTTTTAATTGTTTATATATATTTTAAAAACAATTTCTTAAATATTTAATGTTTTCTCTTTAGACTATGAGGTACTGCGACCGTTTTAATATTCGGTCGCAATCTTATTTGAAAATAATCTCCGGCTGTGAATTCTTTTTTTCTAGGGTATGCGTCTTAGGTCGCAGTCTTTAGTAAGGAGTAATATATATTTCTTCACATACGGATAACTGCGACTTAGGTCATAGTCTTTAGTAAGGAGTAATATAGATTTCTTCACATGCGGATAACTGCGACTTAGATCGCAGTCTTTAGTAAGGAATAATATAGATTTATTCACATACTGATTACTGCGACTTAGGTCGCAGTCTTCAATAAGGAGTATTATAGATTTCATGTCGTATGTGAAATCTTATTTTTATTTACTGCGACTTAGGTCGCAATCTTTAGTAAGAAGTAATATAGATTTCTTCTCATACGGATAACTGCGACCTTGGTCACAACAGCTGATAAGAAGTAAATTGTTTTCATCTCTTATGCGACCTTGGTCGCATTTATATAACTTATATTTTAGAATACAGTGATATCTAATAAATATTTATATTCATTTAATTCGTGTAAATTCTTTTTGTAGGATATGAATGCACATGCAGAAATGTCTGGAAGCTCAGATAAGTTTATAGGGAAACAGTTCCTGTCACATATGGAAGCATACAATTTCTATAATTGTTTTGCAAGGAATAGAGGTTTTAGCGTGAGAAGAAAAAGTACAGATAAGTCACGGAAGCCTCCTCATGAGATTATTTGCAGAAAATTTTGCTGCAAAAAGGAAGGTCTGAAGAAGTTGTGTGACAAAAGACAAGAGGGGCTTACAGTGCATCGTCGAGTTAACACTAGAGTAGCTTGTCCTGCTGAGATGCATATCCGTCTTCGTTTATTTTTGGACTCAACTCGATATTGGGTTATCACAAAATTTGTTGATACTCATTCACATGAATTGTCTAGCCCGGATAAGGTACATCACTATTACTCTCACCAGACTCATCGTTCAACAATTAGCAGAAGCATTATGAGCAATCTGGTTGATGTTGGAATGCGGCCTTCAAATATTTCCCACGTTGTTAATGCAATGAGCCAGGGAGAAGGCTGTGAAGAAGTGCGCCCTCAACAAGTTATTGATTTCACTCGTCAACGTAGAAATAACTGCGGTCATGAGTTTATTGCTATTATCAAATATTTTCAAGAGAAAGCCGAGACCGATCCAGAATTCTTCTTTTCAAGTGAAGTTGATAACGCGGGCACACTTAGAAGCATTTTTTGGGCTGATGGAAGAGCTATTTCCTCGTATCTGAGCTTCTGTGATGTGATCGTTTTTGACACCACATACAGAACTAATAACTTGAGCTTGCCATTTGCTCCATTCACTGGAGTAAATCATCACCGGCAGTCAATTTTGTTCGGCTGTGCAATGCTTGCTGATGAGCAGAGGGATACTTTTGTTTGGTTATTCCAAAAATGGCTCAAGTGCATGCATGGAGTTGAACCGAAGCTGATTATTACTGATCAGGATGCGCAGATTGGTGAGGCCATCAAGATTGTTTTCCCGACGTCTCGGCACCGTTACTGTTTCTGGCATGTACGGAAATATATTGCCGAGCAACAAATCCCAATGGCTAACAAGTATGGAGAAGATATGGTCTCCGATTTTCATGCTTGGTACACCTCCCGCGATATAAGCACTTGTGAGGAACGACGGCGTCTGATGAGTGAAAAATATCAGTTAGAAGAAGAAGATGACAGTTGGTTGATGAAGATGTACAGGCTTCGTGGACATTGGGTTAATGCATATCTCAAGGATGTTTTCTGTGCTGGAATGACAACCAGTCAGAGGTCCGAGAGTATTAATTCCTTCTTTGATGGTTTTGTTAACTCAAACACTAAACTAGTGGAATTTGTTCACCAATATGATAAAGCCGTTGCTTCCCGTCGTGCATCTGAATCTCTTCAAGATTTTAGGGGTTTGAATTCTGTGCCAAATTGTACATCCAATTAATATGAGATACAGGTTTCGAAGTTGTGTACACCGAAGATTTTTCAGTTGTTCCAAAAGGAATGGGTAGTTGTAATGACACTGTTTTCAGAAGAGGTGGAACATGACAAACCTGGATCAACATATTTGGTTGGTAATTTTTCAGAATCAAAAGACAGTTGGGAAAAGGTCAGTTATGATAAGCAAGAGGAACTTCATGTTTCTTGCAGTTGCTCGTTATTTGAAACAGAGGGTATCCTATGTAGACATATTCTGTGTATTTTGTGACGCAATCACGTTACACATATACCGAAATCATATATACTTCAGAGATGGAGGTTGGATGCTCGTTACAAAAACGTTGCAATTGAAAATGGCATGAGGCCTTTTCCCAGTCAAGGCACTCCACGGACGGCTAGATTGTGGACAGTTCGTTCAAAATTTAATGCAATTCTGGATATGGTCGCTGATTCTGATGAAAATATTTCAAAGTTGGAGGGAGTTTTGAAAAGTTTTGCCCAAAATACAACTAGAGAATACAGAGCAATGTCAGGAAATGATCATTCATCACATCCTAAGACTGCCGTTGGTTCCAGTGGATCCGTTGTCATATTGCGAGATGGTGAAGAATTGAATATACGTGATCCAATTGGTCCTGTACCAACCAAGGGGAGACCTAGAGTTGCATCCAGGCTTAAGTCTGGTTTTGAAGATTCTATATATCAGAAGGAAGTTAAGCATCGAAGATGTGGTAACTGCCAAGAGCTGGGCCATTACAGGACTGGTTGTCCGTTAATGGTATATTATATTAAACCTGTTAATCATTTTTTTATAACGATTAATCTTTAAAATTCTTACTATTTATTTTTTTTATTGGCAGAAGAAGGAGGTTTGGGTTGCCTCCATCTCGAAGGACCAAAGACTTCAATTTTTTATGAAGTGCGACCAGGGTCGCACAGTGTAGAGAGATTAAGTCGCATTCTGACACTGGCGTGTAATTATAATCAGATTTATTATCATTCTTTGATTTCTACTGTATTATTTTTGTATGTACTTGTACTTTAAAGTTTTAATGCTACAAAATTCTACTTTATAGTTTAATTTTTTTTGTACATAATGTAGTCAGAGACTTTGGTCGCAGTGTACATGGTTAATTGCGACCAAGGTCGCAGTGTTGTTATTGATAAAGATGGCCAGCAACTGCAATCTAGGGTCGCACTACATGTACTGCGACTTAGGTCGCAGTACGTTAGGTAGGTGTTTCCTTTATATTAACACGCATAGCGACTAAGGTCGCAGTGTTGTTGTTGATTAAAACATTGCCGCCATCAACTGCGACCAAAGTCGCATTGTATTTTACTAAGGCTGCGGCTATCAACTGCGACCAAAGTCGCAACCTTCTTTTTAGAATTTTGAGATGGTGAAGACTTAAGTCGCTGTACGTTAGGTAGGTGTTTCCTTAATATTAACACGCATAGCGACGAAGGTCGCAGTGTTGTTGTTGATTAACACAATTACTGAAGGCATGTTTGTTTCTAACATCAGTACGCAATAGTAAAAGCCAAGTTGTAACAAATGAAGACTGTAAATAATCAATGGAACTTATAATATATAAATGTATAGAACTGTGTATAAATTAAATTAATACAACAAAAAATTATGCAATGAATTGCACTTGAAATATTTTTACATTTATAAAAAAAATTGTGTTAATTCAATAATTTGCACGGAGATCAGTCTTCATATGTCGTATGTCGTATAATGTCTGTTTCTTCATCCCAACTCTTCTCTACATCTGCAAGTATCATGTATGCAAGCTCACTTCTTAGTTTCTGTACACCACCAACCGTAACAGCATCAGCAGCTGATAGATGATAGCCAGACGCTATGCTTTCCATGTACTTGCATACATATATAGCGCAATTAACACTGAAATTTCCATAGAGCAATCATTAAATGAAATTAGTTTTTGTACTAAAAAAAGTAGAAAATATGAAATGAAATTAGATGTCAAAAATTTATATACCTGTTTGCTTGTTGGGGGCATTTTGCGTATTTTATTTTAATTTTTCTCATTAATTTTTTGGAATGAATCTCAAAAATCTCTAATAATCTTTCTTTCTGCAATGTCAATAGGAACAAAATTAGTATTAATCAAATTAATTGCAAGTTTTCAGTAATCAAAATATTAAATTTTAACTCACCATTATTCTTACATCTCTTTGGTAAAGCTTTGTTATACTACCTTTTTTGTCAGCTGGGACCAAAGAGTTGTAAAAAATCCACTCTTCGGTGGAGCAATCGAATACCAGCAAGGTCCAGTGAAATCCCGGCTCGTTGGCACTATGTTTGTGATTGATCGGGAAGAACATGTACTGCACGTCAGCTGTCCAGTTTTTCAACAGCTTCTGCTTGATGAAATGACCTTCCAGATCTTCAATTTTATTTACAACACCGTGCTGCGGACAAGAAAAAAAATTTATATCAAATACAAAATGAATTTAAAATATAACAGAAAATTATAAACTGCGACCTTAGTCGCAGTATATTATTTAGTCGCAGTACATGAGTTAGTAGCAGTACATTTTAATTATAAACTGCGACCTTGGTCGCAGCTCCGACCTTGGTCGCAGGTCGCAGCTGTTACATTTGTCGCAGTACATGTGTTAGTAGCAGTACATTTTAATTATACACTGCGACCTTGGTCGCAGTTCCGACCTTGGTCGCAGCTGTCGCAGTACCTGAGTTAGTAGCAATACATTTTAATTATAAATTGCGACCTTAGTCGCAGTACATGTGTTAGTAGCAGTACATTTTAATTATACACTGCGACCTTAGTCGCAGTACATGATTTATGCCTACACAGAGATAGAGAATATTAGTAATCTGTTCCAGAGTTGATATTATATTAAACCGTAAAGGAGAAAGTAGATTTTTACCCAAGCTTCGCTTCGGAAGAATATGCTTTTTAATCTTTCTCTTTTCTCAAGATGCTGCATGTAGAAATGAATGACATTTGCATCTAAGTCTCTACTGAACATCAGGTCCTCAATGTCATTCCTTGAAATGATGATTGCATTATCGGTATCCTGATACGCAGTAGAACTGCAAGATATTCAAAACAAAGTTAGTAATTTAATTGTTCTTATATAAAGGTATAACAGAAATTTTTTGATATGAATTAACTTACTCAGAGTAGGACTTGTCGAAGAAATGTTTTATAAGAGCTTGTTGATGGGGCTATAGAATTCTGTATGATGTGGTTTCGGTCAATTGTCTCGATTTTGGCTCAGTAGAGGAAATCTCTTTGTCGCCGAAACCAGCGGTAGAACTCGCAGCCGCAGGCTGTGGAAGAGAATTTTCATTTTTTTTCTTCTTCTGTTTTGGATAAACAAAGTCGGAGTCATCGCGATCTCTTTCAGCGCGCTTGCGTTCTTTGACTCCCCTTTCTATTGTTCCTTTAGAGGTTTCCAAAACAGCTTCTTTTGAGGATTGCTTCTGAGGCGGAGTATGTTCTTGAATTTCTTCTTCAGAAGCTCTATCTCTTTGGATTTCTTGAGTCATTTGACTTATATTCAGAGAAAAACTTGGCACATCTTCTCCAGTAATATTTAAAATAGACTCAGAACCCATGATTTTATCCTCTTCCAGTTTTTTCTTCTTCTCCTCTTCAGCCTGCTTCTCCATCTGCTCCTTCATTCTTTTGTTCTCCATCTGCGCCTTCCTCCTCTTCTTCTCATTCTCTTCCTCTTCCCTCCTCCTCCTCTCCTGCCCCTCCTCTTCCCTCCTCCTCTTCTCCTTCTCCTGCTCCTCCTTTTCCCTCCTTTTCTTCTCCTTCTCCTCTTCTTCCCTCATTCTCCTTTCATTCTCCTCCTCTTCCCTTCTTCTATTCTCCTTCTCCTCCACTTCTCTCCTCCTGTTCTCCTTTTCCTTCTTTTCTTCCCTCTTCTTCTCCTTCTCTTTCTCTTCCTCTTCCCTCTTCCTCCTTTCATTCTCCTCCTCTTCCCTTCTTCTATTCTCCTTCTCCTTCTCCTCCACTTCTCTCCTCCTGTTCTCCTTTTCCTTCTCTTCTTCCCTCTTCTTCTCCTTCTTCTTCTTCGCAGCAGCGGCTGCTCTCAGCAGCTCTTCTTCTTCCTCTTCTTTAACCTTTAATTTCCTCTGCTGCCTTTTTTGTTTTTTCTTCTCTCTTTTTCTCCTTTTTAATTTTAATTCAGCCTTGAGTCTTTTCTCAGTCTCCATATTTTCAATCTTTTTTTCAAGCTGAGAAACATAATCTCTCAAGTGCTGATTTTCAGACCTCAATTGTTTTATTTCTTCTGCTTGAACATCCGGTGGAGGTGGCAAATAACCTTCAAAAATTGGTTCTTGCTCACTCGTTTCAGCCGGTTCTGGCTCCTTTTCCGCCGGGATGTCAGCCTCATTACATGTATGGCCTCCTTCATCTCCTTCACTTTCACCTTCTTCTTCTTCTTTTTCTTCTTCTTCATCTTCACCTTCATCTTCTGCTACTTCTTCCTCATCCTCTTCCCCTTCAACAGGAAGGCCAACCATATTTTTTTTCAGCATTAGAGATGTTGGCCATTCGACTCAAAATCTGAAAATAAACATAAAAAGGTAAGCTAAAAATAAAACAATGAAATAATGATACTGCGACCATGGTCGCAGTTTATTTATAAAATATTTTGGATAAGAATGCGACCATGGTCGCAGTATGTTTGTCGTGCACAAATTTATCTGCCAAGACATGCAGCTCAACACTGCGACCATGGTCGCAATTCTGTTGAAAAGGGTATTTTCAAGAGAATGCGACCATGGTCGCACATTATTTGTCAGACAGAAAACGAACTGCGAAAGGTGCAGCTCAATAATGCGACTATGGTCGCATTTTATTTGTACTACACATAAAAAGAAGTTTAACTTACAATATTGCTGTCAATCTTTTTTAGATCAACTTCAAGTAGAGATCTGCTAATATTTTGGAGGTCCCATCTTACTGCGCGTGGGGTTTTTTCCTCCAAACCAGACCTCTGCTCAAAAATAGGTGCCCTCTCACACAGCCAATACTGCAAAAATGAAAAATTAAATTAGTTTCCACAAATTTTCTCAATTTATGGGTAAATTTCATACAATGTTGGCCAAATTTGAGATTTCTACTTACAATAATTTGCACGGAGCATCCTTGCAGCTCGTACGTGGTTTGCCTGAAGATGTCCATTGAGTCAATCAGGAATTGCCAAACAGCTTTTGCCCAGCATATTGTCCTCATCAGTTGCATATTGGCAATCTGTTCCACAATATACCACGGCACCGTGCATTTACTGCCAGAGAAGAAAAGCGTGGCCGGCATGTATAGGATGACTAATGTGGTAAAGTCTTGAGCTGCAAGTCTATTTATGTCTCTTATAATTTCATTTATAGACAATTGCTGCTCAGATTGTTCATCCGGTGTCACATCTAATATATCCCTCTTCCTTCTCTTGACAAGAAGATCATCCAAAGCATCTTCAATAGATACTTTTGTGATCTTCTTTATATTGGGGAAAAAATGTTTTATAACCCCTCTATCTTTCATCGTACATGTCTTATTCATCACAAAATCTGCCCCATTGACAGGTAGACCAAAAGTTAGGGCAACATCCTCCACTGTTAACTCAATCTCTTTGCCCCCAATTGTAAAGGTCTTTGTATTCCTGTCATACTTGTCTAAAATACGTAGTACGATAACGTTTGATTTTAGAACCTTTTCAGCACCAAATCCTTCATTGTAGAACGCCATGAAGATTGGGCCAAATAGGGTATTCTTCTCGCCTCTACGAAATCAGCCTGTATGTACTTCTTAAATTTCTTCATTAACTGGCACATTGGTTTTATGCTTGATCTCAGAGGACGAACCTGTATCTGTTGTTTACCTACGTAGGAAGAAAAATTAAACACTTTAGACCAATGATTATTTAAAAATTATAAGGGAATAAAAAGCATATTTGTTTTTTAATAAACTGCGACCTCGGTCGCAGTCATGCATTGCAAAAAAAAATAACTAGAACCAGGACTACACTGCGACCAAGGTCGCATAAGACTACAGTTCAAACAGAAACAACTGCGACACAAGTTTGATAAAAACATATTATTTAAAATAAACTGCGACCTTGGTGAAGACTTGAGACTACAACTCTTATTTAAACAACTGCAACCCCATATCGTCAGTATGTAAGAAAAAAAAGTAAGTTTCATATACTGCGACATACGTTGCATTCGTCTACAAGGAAAGGTAAAAAAATTTTTTTTTCAAAGTCGCACAGATCTGAACTGCGACACAGTAAAAATAGAAGTAAATAATAAAAACTTTCAAAAAATAGGACCTTTATCGTCTCAAGTTTGAAAATCTCTTTCTTAATTGCGACCATGGTTCTAATATTAAAAAAAAAATTAAAAAAACGTGCGACTTCAGAAATAAATCTTGAAAAATTTAAAACTATTAAAATACACAAACCCTAAAATTTTTTGAAAATATCATTTTTGTAGTACCTTTTTCGACGGATGATTTCTTAGGCGCCATCAGTTGCAAATATGTTTTTTAAAAAACGGATCAAATTTTTGAAGGAAAAGAACTAATTGGATCAGAACCGCCGGTTGAAGTTTTAGAGCTGTAAATTTTTTTGGAAGACAATTTTTTTACAATAAGGTAAAAGGTTGTGAGGGAGGGTATTTTCGGAAAATACAATGTTGAGGTGACTTGCATTTAATTGGGCGGGATTTTACAGGATTTTGTCCGCCAAATTTTTTTACAGATGTGGGGCGGTGATGTTGCCACGCCCGCAGGCTGAGAAAACTCTCTCAGCCTGCAGGCTGAGGTACAGTAAGCCCTATATATATATATATATATATATATATATATATATATATATATATATATATATATATATCTGCCCAGGTTAGTAACCCCGACCGAGCCAAAAATTAAAAAAATTGATTTTCACTCGGCCACGGTTGGCAACCACGACTGAGTCAAAAAAAAAAAAAAAAAACATATCGCTCGGTCGGGGTTCGCAATCCTGACTGAGCGAATACATCAAAAAAAAAAAACTGATTTGATCAGGGTTGTCAATCTTATTCGAACAAAAAATCGCTTCTGTCATGTTGTTGGACTAAACCGACGCGGCACTGATACAACGCTCACGTGATGTCAGGTCGATTTCTGATAATATATTTTGGAGAGGTCGATATTTTGAATTATTTTAAATGAGGATTTTTTTTTTTTGAGAAATTGCCCAGCCGGTTATCATCCGTCAGATCCGCTACCTGTCTCCTTGCACCGTACAGAAAATCCAAGAAATTACTTGAGGCGAACTTCGCGCCTGACACAAATTCTCTCTTTTCAATTGGGCACGCGCGCTCGCATGGGAGATGGGACCGAGGAGCGAGGGTCACAGGAACCCACAGCTCCCAGGAAACAAACCAAGACAACGGCATAAAAAGGTTCTCAGGATATAGATCCGAGATCTCAGGATCTTTTTTCCCCATCTATTTTCTTTGTCATGTAAAGCAATTGGGGTTATTTCTTGAAGGACAGGAGAACTGCTGCATTCTCTTTCATCGCTTGCGATTGAATTCTGATACGAGATCAAGAAATGCCCGTGTCGGCCTCCGCCGTTTATTTCTTGAATCTCCGCGGCGATGTCCTCATTAATCGCCTCTACCGCGATGACGTCGGGTAAAACCCTTTTCCCTAATTCTTCTGCCATTTCATAATTCTGATGTTCAATTTGATTTCAGAGTAGATGCTGCCAATTTTATTTCATAACTTTCGTTTCTTGATGTTTTGAATTCTTGTCACTGAAATCCGGCAAACATTGGGAATATTGTGAATTTCTTGTTTGTATTATGATTGGGTCTTGCTTCAGCACTTGAAATTTCTCCTTCACATACTCTCATTTTTTGCTGTTATTATTCAATCAGATTATAGAGATGAACACCCAGTTAGATTTCAGCATGAAGTGGGCTGTGGGAATATAGTCCTGTTTGGCTCTTTTGGATATCTAACTAGTCTTTGGGAATTTGGGAAGTGCTCATTGGTTGGATGAGCTTAAATTGTATGACAAAATGAACGCAGATCGATTAGCCAGTTGGTATTAGGCCGACAATGGCCCAATGGGTTGTAAAAACTTGGTCAATTTCTCGAACTTTGATTAAACTTCATAGCTGATCTGATTCTTAAACGAAGGGGCTTATATGATTATTATAATTATTTTAGATGAATTTGAGCTATTGGGAGTCAGGGAGCTACTATTTTCCTATTTTGCTTCAAATTTCACCTTTTGGTTTGAAAATGCTGCTCTTTTCTTTGACAAAAGGACTTCTTTCTATAAATGCATCTCTCTTGTTTCATACATCATAGATATTTTGTACTAGTATTACTTAGATCCGTTGCTCAGTGTTTGGTAGGTTTTTGAAATCACTTTGGTGAGCTAATCCTGCATACAGTCTTGTTAACATCAATATGTTTCTAACGGCATGTCATTTATACAGTGGTAATATGGTGGATGCTTTCCGAATGCATATAATGCAGACAAAAGAACTTGGTCTATGTCCTGTTCGGCAAATTGGTGGTTGCTCTTTCCTTTACATGAGAATTAGCAATGTCTACGTTGTGATTGTTGTTAGCAGCAATGCTAATGTTGCATGCGCTTTCAAGTTTGTTGTTGAGGTATGCATTTATTAGGATATGTTATTCTGTCAGTGTAATGTATCTTTGCTGCTCATGATATTCCTTATTTGTGCATACATGCAAATGCTATATTTTTAATGAAGTCCTTGCATATCAAACTACATGGAACCTAGTTGAGGGGTCTTTGGTGATCTTGTCACTCGATATGGGTGGGCTACAATTTATTTAGGTTCTTTTAATTATAAATTGCAGATATAATAGTTTAAATAATAGTCCTAGTCTTAGATCTTTTCCTGCAGAATTACCTTCTGTATCTAGTAAATATAATTAACTTTGACAAGTAAGTTCCTCGTTATCATGTGACTTGGTTTAGCAGTTATCAGCCCTTGTACGAAGATGATGTTGAGGAGTTCCTATGAAGCACAATTGTAGGACTTCTGTTCATAAATATTTTCTTCAAATGCGCAATAAAAGATCAATATTTCCACCCTCCACCTGTCTCTCTCACATATTAAATCAAGCCAGGCTTCTTGGATACTTAAACATGAGTTAGTGTGAAAGTTTTTGCTTTAGATTTTCTGATTTTCTTAAAGTAGGGTTCACCAACATAGATTTTTGTGTGCATTTATACATGCACTAGATTTTTGAGCATTTAAAATGACGATAGACAATGATTTGGTCTTTTAAAGTTGTGTCCCATTTTTCTATTAAAAATTTAGAGTACGCACAACTTAACTTTTCTCTCATTAGTGTCTCATTAAATGCACACATTTAGGTTGTCTTCTTGAAAAAATAAGATTAAAGGAAGTGATGAAAACATTTGTGAAACCACATTGGAATCAAGTCAATGCAAATTGAGAACCCCCAAGGCTTTCCATTATAATAGTAAAGATATGTATATGTAATATGTACACAATCAGATAAGCACATGCGCACGTGTGAGTATGTTTTCTCTTTATGTGTACATGTGCGTGGGTGTGGGCATACATCAATATGTTTTTCCTTTATGCTCATGCATGTGAATGGGTGCGTGACATGATACTTATGTTTGTTTAAATGTATTCTTACCCTCTGAACTAGCTGCTTGGAGATGAGATTACCACAACTTCTTTCACCAATGGAAACATCTAACTAAAAGCATTTGTGAATTGAATTAGTCTTCAAAAGTTTGCAACGTAATGCAGAGAAAAAGAGCATGAGTATACCCCTCAAGTTCTATCCGTGCAACAACAACAACATCTTTTGTTTTATATTCACGACTTCTTTACACTTCCAATCATATAAAATCCTCTTAGCAGTGGGCGATTTATCTTTTTGATGGCCTCGTCCACCACAACCATAACAAGCAGTCGTTGACAATGGGACATGGTGATGTAGAAGGAGACTTGATATCATCTAGCCCTGGGTTTGGCTTCACAGAAGAGGATTACTGCTGCATGGCTTTCGGATTACACTCCTCTTCAGCGTTCTTAGCTATGAAATTGGCTTATTGGATGATATAAAGGGCGAGTGATCAACATCTCATCGTAGATGAAGATATAACAAGCAACAATCCTCTTTTGATTGTGGGTGCCTGATTTCTAGCCAATTGGTAAAATAACCATGTAGGTTAGGTAAGTCTTTTCCTCTGTGTCGATTGATCGAGACAATATAGATAGATTGCTAATAATCTGGCTAGATGAAACAACACCTCAAGATCTGCTTATCTCATCCCATGTGGCAATAGGACATTGAATGCTTTGTTAGCGGTACCTCCAATACTCATGTACCACACGCGAGAATCCTATCCAATGTGGCAATGTGTAGCAACTAAAGATATTACTCTCAACCTTCACCACAAGTTTGGAGTTTTGGCGTAGTGGCATGGACTTTAATATGGTATAAAATAATCTAGGTTCAATTCTCACCAGGAGCGCATTTAAAAAGCGGATTAAAAAAATATCAATACCCAAAACCCAAGTTTTGCCCATGAAAAAGGCACTTAACCTGCGATGACAGTTTGAATATAAAAATATTACTTTAAATCCTCACCACAACTTCATTGTTTTGGTGTAACGCTAGGGACTTTAATAATTTCATAAACCCTCACTACAAACTTCAAAGTCTTGCTGTAGTGACAGTGATTTTAATGGATTCATTATCACGAGTTAATTTCTCCGTAGGATCTAAGCATGCATGTTAATCCTTTTTTTTTCAGTCTGCTTCTAGTTCAAGCTTGATTTTTTTTTTAAAGCTTTTCATATGTGCACATCATTTTGTTTGTGTGCTATCCACTTTGTATTATTTCTAATGGAAGTATCTTGAGCAAGAAATGACAAAAATTAGGGTTTTGCTGCTGGATATCTATGGTAAGGAAGAAGTGATGGAAGAAGATGCCCGAGTTTCAAGCATAGCTACTTGACAAGAGTCTTTCAAATTCTTCCAACCAGAGAATCAATGTAGACTAGCAAAACAAGTTCTTGAGTAACTTATTTTCATTTTTATTCAAATTTTTAGTTAATTGGATCTGTTCACTTAATTACATCAGTTGTGGAATCCAAAGGTCTAAGTTGGTTATTTTACATTTCAATCAACAATAACTAAGATAAGGGATATGGAGATTTAAATAGTGATAAGTTAATTAGCTCTGTCAGGGGTTAGTTATGGGATATTGAGAGACTTGTTTCATAATAGCATGTACAAAGGCTAAAGCTGATGTAGATGGGGTGAAGAGTCAATGAACAATTAATGAAAGTTGAATTCAATGCTGAAATTTGTTTTCTTATCCTATCTCTAATATGTTCTGCTTCTCTCCTTCCCTCTCTTTTCTCTTTGGGCTACCTTCTTCTTCCCTCTCCTGTCTTCCTTTTCTCTTTAAGCTGCACCATAAATCTTCTGGTTATCTCCCCTTTCTAGTTCTCTTACTATCTCACCTCGTAACAAATAATACTTGCCAAGTTACACATTACGCACATATGTATGTACATACATGCATGTGTGCATACATACATACATACATACATACATTGGACATAAATACATAAATACACACACACACATGCAATGTGTTATCAACTCTGTGTGATCCTGATTCGAGTATTTGCAAAATAGAACACGATCAGTAGGGTCCGATCGCTCCGGCGACCCCCCTTCAATGTTCAAGTTAATCCTCACTTGAGAGAGTAACTGTATGTGAGAGTAAGAATGTGTTGCGTACTTTTTTAGGAGGCTCAGGGGACCTATTTATAGGCATTGGGTCGGTGAAATTGCTATCTTGTAGAGAAAAACTGCTGCCAACTAGGACTGGTGGGGTCCTGTTAGAGATATCAATGACAACACGTGACTCATGTGAAACATGTGATCCATGTGAAAGACACCTCTCATGAAATCAACCAGATCCTAAAATCTCTCCATGATTATAGGAACACATGGGACCATGAGATTCATGCACCATGTATTTCTCATTCTTTCTCTCAGTCAATATTTTCCTATTCTTTCTCTCAATCAATGTTTTCCTATTGTATCTCCTAAATCAGTGTAAACATGTGACCAATATGTGTATATATATACAACCAAGAACCATAGCTAATGGTATCTTATTTTTGCACAAATAAGTCTTATTCTTCTTTTTATTTATCTTGGTATCAGAGCAACTCCTGTACCATGTCGAGTATTTGCTCTACATCTTCCCTCACCTCCATCTAAACACTTGCATCCATGGTTACTCTTAATCCCAATATCACTCACTTTCTAAATGTCAAACTCGATAAGGGAAACTATCTGCTGTGGCGTTCCCAGTTCCTTCCTCTTCTCAAGCTCCAAGATCTCGAAGGCCTCATCGACGGAACCTCTTCTTGTCCGGTCCGGTTTCTTCCTTCTATCGAGAAGGATGCTCTGCCCACTATCAATCCAGAATACATTCGCTGGATCAAGCTTGATCAGATGCTCTTATGTTGGCTTATCTTCTCGCTCACTGAGGCTGTTCTTGCTCATGTCGTCGGCCTCACCACATCTCGTGATGTGTGGTGCTCTCTGGAGCGAATCTTTGCGTCACCCTCCAGTGATAGAGTGTAGCAACGCAAATATCAGCTGCACACCGTCAAGATGGGTACTTCTTCTATGTCAGAGTACATCCAGTCTGTCAAGTCCATCGTGGACAATCTGGCGGCAGTGGCTAATCCAGTTGCTGACTCTGACCTCGTCTCTACCTTGCTCAGTGGTTTGTCTCCCGAATATGACTCGTTCGTCACCTCCGTCAACACACGAGTTGACCCTGTACTGTCAAAAGAATCGGCCTCATGCTTAGCCAAGAGATTTATCGTGGGCGTGCTATCACTTCACCAGACTCCACAACCTTCATTTCCCCTTCTCCTACGGTTCATACTGTTTTCCGCACTCCAAGCTACCATTCAGCTCCATCTTTTTTCCATGGTCGTGGACATGGCCGAGGCAGGGAGCGCGGTCGTGGTCGTGGACGTTCCTTCTTACCGTCACATCAGTCCACCGGTGGCCGACCTCAATGTCAGATCTGCAATCGTTTTGGCCATTATGCTAACCAATGCTACAATCGTTATGATGATTCGGCTAGCCCAACTGCTCTTCTTCACTCTTATGAGAATAATCCAGTCGATCCCAACTGGTATGTTGACTCCGGAGCCACTCATCACCTAACGGCTGACATTGCGAATCTGGCAGTTCACTCCGAATATCAAGGACCCGACAGAGTTCGCATGGGTAACGGGACAGGTTTGCCTATCCGAGCTACTGGTGCTTCTTTATTGTGTTCTCCTATTTCTTTCTTTGTCTTGAAAAATCTTTTACATGTTCCTGATATCACCAAAAATCTTCTATCTGTTAGTCAATTTACTGCTGATAATAAAGTCCTTGAATTTCACACTGACTCTTATTTTATCAAGGATCTCTCCACTCGGAAAACTCTATTGCGGGGACAACTTAAGGATGGTCTGTATGTCTTCTCCCTAGGGGTGAGCAGAGTTCGATTATAACCGAAATAACCGACCAAAACCGAAACCCGAACCCGAACCGAACCGAACCGAACCGAACCGCTCTAGTTCGGTTAGTTTTTGGTTTTGGGTTACAAAACCCGAACCCGACTGAACCGAACCGAACTTCTCACCCTATGTATTACCCCACCCAAATTCAATTTAGTGAATCATATAGTTCATAAAAAAATAGGTGGAACATTATCTCATTAGTTCTAGCAATATCATATTTTATATTGAATATGTGAAAGCCATGTTAAGTACACTATCATAATTGAGAATAATATTTATATTAATATAGTTCTTTCTTTTGTAATCTTGTTAGTAAAAGTTAATAATAATTATGCGAGCTTTGATATAAGAGCTCAAATACAGTGTAAAAGTTTTAGAACATGAAATTTTCAATTCACATTAAGGTTAGGGTCTTTTTCTTGTTTCTAATTTAGGTATTGGATATTTGAGATTAGAATATTTAAAGGATGATAATATAATGGTTATTAAAAAATGCAAGAATGATGAAAATATATGAGCCTAACCGAAAAAACCGAAAAACCGAACCGAATTGAGTCGGTTCGGTTCTATTCGGTTACTAAGTCTAATCGGTTCGATTCGGTTTTGAAAAAATTAGCAAAAACTAAACCGAACTGATCGATGCTCACCCCTACTTCTCCCTGGGGAATCATAACTTCACCGCCTCTCCCCAGGCTCTTCTCGGTGAGCGTGCATCTTCCTCCGTCTGGCATGAGCGCCTAGGTCATCCCTCCACCAGAGTTGTCTCCAGTTTTTTTATCTCAGCATTAGCTTCCTTTCCTCCCTGACCGTGCTGGTACCCCTCTCTGCATCCCCTGTCAGCAAGGGAAAGTCACCGTCTTCCTTTTTCGTCATCTTCCACGATTGCTACTGCTTCTTTAGAACTTATTCACTCCGATCTATGGGGTCCGTCTCCTGTGTCCGCTGTAAGTGATCATCGATATTATATTAGCTTTGTAGATCACTACAGTAAGTATGTTTGGCTTTATCCTTTAATAAATAAAAGTGATCTTTCTCCATTTTTCTTGAGTTCAAAATTTATGTGGAAATTTTTTTTGGGCGTTCCATTAAAGCACTCTAAACTGATGGTGGTGGCGAGTTCATCAAATTTAAACCTTACTTGTCTTCTCAGGGTATCGCTCATCGCTTATCCTGTCCAGACACTAGTGCCCAAAACGGCACCGCAGAAAAAAAGCACCGCCACCTTGTCGAGACCGGTCTTACTCTTCTGGCTCGGTCAAATGTTCCATTTCATTACTGACCTTATGCTTTCCAAACTGCCTCATTTCTCATCAATAGAATGCCCACCCCCGTCCTCCATAATCTATCTCCCTACCAGAAATTATTTCATAACGCATCTGACTACCTTTCCTTACGAATTTTTGGTTGTGCTTGCTACCCTCATCTGCGTCCATACCAACTAATAAGTTTAGTTTTCGGTCCAGTCAAAGTGTCTTCTTAGGTTACTCAGCTTCGCATAAAAGTTATCAATGTTTGCATGTCCCTCTGGTCATATTTACATCTCTCGGGATGTTGTGTTCGACGAATCTTCCTTTCCTTTCCATTCTCCTCTGCCCTCCCTCTCTCTCCCTGCTCCCACGCCTTCTCCACCGATCCCCATCTCCATGTCTCTATTACCTTCCATTGTTCCAGTCCCCTCTTCTCATACGGGCCCCACCATTGACTTTTCTCCTCCTCCACTACCACCTCCATCACATACTCCTTCTCCACCACCTCCACCAGCACCCGCCGATGAGTCCTTCTCCTCGTCCTCATCCTCAGACTCTCCCAGTCCCCCTCCTACCAGGACCCACCATATGGTCACCAGAACACAGGATAATACCAGAACACCAAAAGTCTGGCTAGCCACCCGGTATCTCATGCCTATCTGTCTCATGGCTGACTTGGCCATCACTCATGTCGAACTCACATATTTCACGCAAGCTTCTAAAGGCCCCAAGTGGCGCCAGGCAATAGACACTGAGATGAATGCCTTACTTAAGAATAAAACTTGGTCCCTTGTGCCCAGTGTTTTAAATGTCGGCCGACATGTCCGAAATGTCGGCCGACACTTCGTTTTCAAGCCCTCACCGTCACGACATCCCCACCCGCATTTGAAATGGCGTTTTAGAAAATGTCGGCCGACATTTCAGGAAAAATCCGATATGTCGGCCGACATTTTCCCGAAATGTCGGCCGACATTTTGGGAAAAACCCAATATGTTGATTGATCTTAAAAGTTGGAGCAATTGAGAAATTTTAACAATGAATTAGTGAATATATGTAAAATGTTTAAGTTAATTATACATATTCTAAACATATTTATATAGTTTTGCATAAGTTGTGTATGTATTACCTTGATAAGAATTTTAAATTACATTATTTAAGACATCTAGGATATATATTTGTTATCCTTCATGACTTTCAAAATTTACTAAATGGCCCCGAAATATCTCCGAAATCCGAAATCCGACGTCCGATTACGACATCCGACATTTCCCTGATATTCGACATTTAAAACACTGCTTGTGCCATACCACCCTTCCATAAATCTGGTTGGCTGAAAATGGGTTTTCAAGTTAAAACATAAATCTGATGGTTCTGTTGACAGATATAAGGCCGGCATGGTGGCCAAGGGTTTTCATCAACAACCAGGATTAGATTTTGGCGAGACATTCAGTCCGGTTATCAAACCGACCACTGTTCGTACCGTGTGCAGTCTGGCCGTCTCCAAGGGATGGTTTATTCGACAGTTGGATGTGAATAATGCATTTTTGTAGGGTTTTCTTACTGAGACGGTCTACATGAAACAACCTTCGGGGTTCATCAATCCCGCTCATCCCAATCATGTATGCAAGCTTCACCGCAGTATCTATGACCTCAAATAGGCTCCACGGGCCTAGTTTTCTCGCCTCAGCAGTTATCTAGTCACATTGGGTTTTGTGGGCTCCATCTCTTCCTCCGACGGGTCGGGACAGATCTTCTTCTGGTTCTTATCTACGTGGAGACATCATCATCACAGGCAATGACTCACGGGCTGTCACTCGTCTTATTCAAGAACTAGGTCGGGAGTTCTCATTAAACGACCTCGGCTCATTGCACTATTTCTTGGGCGTGGAGTGTCATCGTACACTCTCAGGTCTATTTCTCTCTCAACAGAAGTACATTCGTGACTTGCTTCTCCGACTCAAGATGGATGGTGTCAAGCCTGTCAGCTCGCTTATGACCACTTCCTGTAAGCTATCCAAGATTGTTGGCAAGTCTCTCTCTGACCCCTTTGTCTATCGAAGTACTGTTGGGGCTCTACAATACTTAAACTTTACCAGACCCGATATTGCCTTCTCGGTGAACAAGGTCGCTCAGTTCATGCAAGCTCCAACCGATGAGCATTGGAGCGCTGTAAAACGAATCCTCCGTTACCTCAAATCTACCATTCAACATGACCTTTCTCTCTCTCGTCATTCTTCTGTACAGCTTACTGCTTACACCGATGCAGATGGGTAAGGTCGATTGATGATCGAAAATCTACCAGTGGCTATTGTGTCTTTCTTGATATAAATCTCATTTCTTGGAGCTCGAAGAAGTAGTGCATTGTGGCACGATCTAGCACTGAGGCAGAGTATAGGGGCGTGGCCAATGCTGCAGTAGAGGTCGTTTGGTTGTAGTCATTACTTCGTGAGCTTAGAGTTCCGCAATCTCCCCCAATAGTTCTCTGTGACAATCTTGGTGCAACATATCTCTCGATCAATCCTATTCGTCACTCCCGCTCCAAACATGTTGAGATCGACATTCATTTTGTGAGGGACTATGTCGCCAATGGAGTCCTGGATGTTCGGTTTGTCAGCACTAAAGACCAACTAGCAGACATTCTTACTAAGCCTTTGAGCTCATTCAGATTTTCTATGCTGAAGAACAAGCTCTCGGTTCTTTCGAACCCGCTTCGCTTGCGGGGGTGTTAGAGATATCAATGACAACATGTGACTCATGTGAAATATGTGATTCATGTGAAAGACACCCCTCATGAAATCAACCAGATCCTAAAATCTCTCCATGATTATAGGAACACATGAGACTCATGGGATTCATGCACCATGTGTTTCTCATTCTTTCTCTCAGTCAATATTTTCCTATTCTTTCTCTCAGTCAATGTTTTCGTATTGTATCTCCTAAATCAGTGTAAACATGTGACCAATATGTGTATATATATACAATCAAGAACCATACCTAATGGTATCTTGTCTTTGTACAAATAAGTCTTCTTCTTCTTATTTATCTGACACTGTGCTCAAAGTTCTGAGTGGTCAAACCCACGGTGTGATTTCGAGCATGGTCCTCGAATAATTATCTTGCCTATAATCTTATACTTATTATAAGCCCCCCACTTTCTTGTTTGAGATGTCTTCAGATCAAGTAAGATAGTAGAGAAGAGCCCATCTCTTTGAAAGAGTGAGGAAACATGTCTGTGGACTCAAAAATCCTTTTTAGTGGTATAAGCGGGGTATCAGTTCTTTTCTCCATCTGTAAAAAATTTAGGGTTTCTCTGATCCCTTCAGCGCCGCCTCCTGTGTGAAAAATTACCGCGAACTCTTCGTGATCTTTTGTTCTAATCTTCATCAGAATTTCCCCTACTTTGTGCCATCATTAAAATGTCTGACCGAATTCTTTGCCTTACGAATCACCAAAGGTCTCAAATGGATTGTGCGACTATTCTCCTTGTCTCAATTGCGACTGAAGTGGGGGAATGATATGCCATTCCTTCATCTATCAGCTTTGGGTTTTCACTAACTGTTATTGTGGATTCTGAGAAGTCAAGTTCCGACTGCTTAGTGATTCCCTTGGAATCCTTCAGATAAGGTCTTCAGGGTCCTTTGTGCCCAGATCTGCTTAATTATTTTAACTCCTTTGGGATTTGCCCGCGCAGCTCTACCCTATTGGGTGCAGCTTCCTCATCTGCTTTGTTTATCTTTGTTGTCTTGCTAGGGTTTCTCCCACTCTTGGGTTATTTTCTCAGATGTTTATAATGTCGAAATTGAATGATCACTCTACTCCGTCATCAATATTTCCCCGCTACTACGTTAAGACATCTTCAAAAAAATTCCTGCTGTTGAATATCATGCTAAACCAAGCAAGGTCGTAGATGCTTAGAAAGGCTTACAAAGATAATTGTATTGCCAATAATCTTATACTTATCAAAATGTATGTATGTACATACATATTCTTATGTACATGTATATCTATCTATACATATCATGCATAACATAAGGAAATAACACACACATGGTTGTGCTAAATTATTTACCATTGTGCAATGTAGTTTCGTTTTTCTAGTTTTCTTGTCTTTTTCCTTAATAGTTTCTCTTTTTTACTGTGACCAGGCTGTAACATTGTTCAAATCTTATTTTGGTGGGACATTTGATGAAGATGCCATCCGGAATAATTTCGTTCTGATTTATGAGCTGCTTGATGGTATGCATTGTAGGGCATGGCTCGTTCCTAAAGTTACCACAATTAGTCCCTTGCTTCTCTTTGCGTTACTGATTTTTGGTAGTTCATATAATCATGCTGGTCATTATTTTCAAATGATAATTGTTAGATGATTGTCACGTTTGAGGTAACATAATATTCATTTGAGTAAATTGTCTTTTTCTGGATATATGATTTTCTATTCTTTTGTCTGTGAATAAAAAGTTAAGCTTTTCCTTGCAGTAACTTCCATGACACTCTTTTTTTACTTTCTTTCTATTACCCTACATATTGGTTTCTTCTCTATCTTTTTAGTAGGAGAAAAAAAGATGATCCCTAGCTGGCCCTTGTATTAATGATGGAAAATGGTAGGTACAAAAATGAGGGGACATAGGACCTTACCTCATACTTTGACAACCGTGTACTACTCAGAAATACAACCTTGAGTGCTACTGGGAAATACAACCCAGCAGCAGTAAAGAAGAGACTGAGCTTATTTAAATCCAAGTCTAGGAATTCCAGATATTTCATCTGCTGCCAGCAAAATGACCTCAGTAGGAACTCAAAGTAGAAAAAAAAACATGCTTAATTTGTCATTGGCAATATTGTTCTCTCATTTATAAATATAGACTTGCACAGTTATCTCAGTTTGGTCTTAGTTCGTAATTGGCACTTTTTGTCTGTTAGTTAATTATTTGTGGAAATTGTGATACTTGGAGGAGTGATTTAAGAATTGGATTTCATCACCTGGGGATGGCTTTTAGAAAACAACAGCCTCAGTAGGTTATCATTTGGAGAATGGGGACAGTCCATGAGTTAAAATTTCCATAGAGGTTAGAATCTGCATTATTTCATTTGAAATATACCTATCTTCATTTGTGCAAAATAATTGTCCATAATAGTCTGCCAAAACATTGTGGATTATAAATTCTCGGAAAGTTTGTCTCTTCTACATATTAAAGAGAGTATTTTCTACATCTTCTCTCTTTTAAGTCCTGAATATTACCTCTATTAGTGTTTGCTTTTGTATGTAGAAATCCTATTTGGAATATTCAGATCTTGAGACTTCAGTACCTGAAGTTTTCAAAGAATAGAGCAGACAGTTCATATGTATCCCATCTTTTCTTCTTCTACCCGTGAAATTCCAGAACACGGTTTATACAAATCCTTCTTCACCATCATAACCACTGATAATTCATCAGCATTTCATCTGTATTACTTAAAAATTATAATTTCTCACAGAATTTTTAAGCAGTTCATTCCATTTTCTTGTCATGCAGAAATCATGGACTTTGGATACCCTCAAAATCTTTCACCTGAGATTTTGAAACTTTATATTACCCAGGAAGGAATTCGGTCACCCTTCTCATCCAAGGCACATGTAAGACTATTCCTCTCCTTTGAAGTTCTTTCTTTTTCAGTTAATTTGTATTTAAAAGATATTTTTGACAATTGGGTGCATACTAACATGTGCATGCACACTATAGACAGTCGATACACTTTCCACTATTTTTTTGAATGTGGGTTAATACATACAGTCGATACACTTTCCGTTATTATTTTTGAATGTGGGTTAATCCATACAGTCGATACACTTTCCGCTATTATTTTTGAATGTGGGTTAATACATTTTCATTCACTTGTGTGCTTTTGATTTGTTCATTGGTTTACTAGTGGATTTCTTTCTCTGCCTTTGTGCAACAAGGAGCAAAATCTTATTTACTGTATGCATGAATATTGGCTTGCATTGAAATTGCTAACAGCTTGTTAAATTTACACATGGGGATTTGTTTTACTAGTGGATTTCTTTCTTTGCCTTTGTGGAACACGGAGCAAAATCTTATTTACTGTATGCATGAATATTGGCTTGCATGGAAATTGCTAACAGCTTGTTAAATCTACACAGAGATTTAAATGAGAAGTGTACAATCCATCATACATAGCCACTGACACAACACAGTAGAAATAGGTTTATCTTTTCTTTTATTTACCTCAGTGCCTGTTTCGAAAGTCTTAAAAGTCTATTAGATTTTTTTCTCTTTGCAATTGTAGCCCTCAGGGAAGTCAATCCAGAATGCAACTTTACAAGTCACTGGTGCAGTTGGCTGGAGACGAGAGGGGCTTGTGTATAAGAAGAATGAGGTGATATTTCATTTTTTTTCTTTTTTATTATTATATATAATAAGTATAGATTATTATACTCAAGTTAGTCGCTTCAGGTTTTCTTGGACATTGTGGAAAGTGTTAATCTTCTTATGTCTTCCAAAGGTATGCCATAAGGTGTTGATTTCTTTTTAGTAAACAGTAATTTAAAGTCCTATGAAGATTCTAAATACTTTGTCACTTTCTTTGACATTGGTGTAGGAAGCATTCTAAGATGTGATGTATCTGGGAAGATTCTAATGAAGTGCTTCCTGTCTGGGATGCCTGATCTAAAGCTAGGTTTGAATGATAAACTCGGTCTGGAAAAGGAATCACAACAAAGAGCCAGACCTCCAAGAAGGTATTACTGAAACACCTAAATTCCTTAAGAACAGTTTTCGATTTAATTGAATATATTTCTCATTTTCAATTCATTTTCAAGTTTATAATATGTTTGGTTCATGATCAATCATCAGACTGATTTTCATTTCCACAGAGGTTCCATTAAGACACTAAACAACTTTCTAATGTGTATTTTATTATGAAAAGCTGCTAGTTAGATAAGCTTATTCCTAGGAGTACATTAGTTCCTAAAATGGTTCTGTTTTTTTATTTAATCCTTCAATCTGAAGGCGTATATTATCTCATAACTAATGAAGAGAACAAGAATATTTAATAAAAAATAGTATAGGAATTTCCTTTTTGATCAATTTGTGGAGTGACAGCTTTTTGATACCTGTTAGTTTTCTTTTACATTATAGTTCAAGGCATAAAGAAATAGTATGGATGGCCTTGACCGAGCTACGAGACGTACAAACTAAATTGATATTTTATTGAATGTTTAAATGACCAACCATGCTTCATGGATCCAAATGTTAGGGCAATTAAGAAGCAACATGTTCAAAAAAATGAGTGTAATGAAATGAGAATGTTGAGATGGATGAGCGGCATTGTTGCAATACGCTAAAATATAAACTAAGAAATGGCTGCATATGTGGGAAGCTAGAGGTTGCCTTAATTGATATTAGATGAGAGATAATTGCTTGAGACAGCTTGGACACAAGGAAAGTCGGCTATTCGTCTACAAGGTAAAGATTGATAGGATCATTTTTGAAGAAGCAACTCAAACCTAGGGTAGACCAAAATGATTGACCTCTATAGAGAGATAGTTCTTTTAAGTGTTGAAGATTTTACCTAGGTCTTGGCTTTGTATAAACCCAAGTAGCACCTTAATGAGGCTTGATCCTAGATCTAGACCCGACTACAATTCGGCTCGAACTGACAAACTGAACCAAAAATCAGGTTGTCCAAACCGGAACCGAACCGGCAAGGATCCAGGATCCAGTTCTGAACTGAACCGGAACCGGTCAGAAACCGGTTCGGTTCAAGTTTCTATTTTTGAAACTGGACTGGTTCAAATCTGCTTCGAACCGGAAGCTCCCCCTCTCTCCCCGCCCCCTCCAGGCCTCCTCCCTCTCCCCACAACTCCCCCCTCGGTCGGTAACCCACAGGCGCGGTTCCGGTTCCTCAGTTTGAGGAACCGGGAACTGCCGGTTCCGGAACCGGGGTCTGGTCTACCTGGATCAACCAAGGGACTATAATGGTTTGTCTCGATCTGTCAAGAGTTGATATTGGAAAGAGAGAATACCCAAAAGTGGATGTGGATGTAAGCTGGAAGTAGATGGAAGCACCATAAAAAGTGATTTTGTACCTTCTCTCTCTTTCCCTCTCTCATTATTATTTTTTTGTTGAACAAAGGTTGAAGCCCTCTCTCATTATTATTGCTTATGTCGTTCAACACTACGTTGCAATTTATTAGTTACGGCTTTTATTTCTGACAAAGGATTAAATTTTCCATCTATATCTTCTTTAGTTAATTTATTAACTCCATCCAGCCTCTCTATTATTTCCACTAGGTTTTCAAGCATTCATTATATACAAATAGAGAATAGATGGTTGGAGCTAGCTCAATCATATCTAGCGTAAGTGGCCCACATCCTTAGAGTCCTGTATGTTTTGTTCAGCGTACCAGATAGTAAAGAGATAATTCTACTATTTATTCTCCTAGTTCCTGTGTCAGCCTTGTATGGCATAGCTACCTGTTAAAAAATGGCGCTTAAACAGTGCACCTAGGTGGTTGGATGGTGTTAGATGCGTCACTTTGTCTCAAGTGTTTGGCTATTCTCAGCCTATTATTTTATTAATCAAGCACTATAGTACTCTTATATGGAGTGCATGTTTAAGTATTGTGTGGGTAACATTATCAAACTCAATGTAACTGCATTACTTCTTAATTGTACACCACCAACAGCCTTATATAGAGGAAGCTTGTACTTACTATAGGTTAAATTATCAAACCTATCATATTGTTCCTTGCTTTCTTAACAATTATTCCCTTTCTATTTTGCACTAAAAAGAAGTGAGCAAACCTTTAGCAATGTTGATCTGCTGCATTTAGTGATTCACCACCACCTCAACTTACCACAAGCAGCCTCCACCTAACTCCTTTCCTTTTCCCTTTTTCTTTTTTTTGCCTAATTTGTTTTACTTTTTCCTTGCTTACTTCTTTCTTGACCCCCCTCCCGCGGAGTCCTTCTTTCTTTACTTTTCTTTTTTGCTTTCTTAATTCTCTTGCTTTGTCAGATTTCTGTATTTTACTTTACTTTTTTATTCCTCTCCATTTCTCAGATTTTTCTTACTTTCTTTTATTTTGGATTAACAGGGCAAGTTTCGGTCGTTTTTGTTCTTTTTCTTTTGGAATTTAAATTATTCATAGCTTGCTTCTTATTATTGTTAACTGGCAGGTAACTGTTTGTTACTTTATGTGTCTTGTTATTATAGTTATCTTAGTCTAATTTTTCCCTATTATTCTTATTTTATTTAAATTTGTTTATTATGTGTTATTTAAAGGAGAAAAAGGAGGGGATTGGAAGCCTGAGAAGGCCAATCAGTGGTTGCCTAGGGCTCAGAACTGCTTGAGCGATCAGCTCAGGTGGCTGCCCCGCTTTTCCGCCCTCCACTTTGTACGCATATGCTTGTGTACCACCACCCGCAAGCCGAATATACCATCTTTACAGGGGCAAAATGGTCTTCTGCCTTCCGGTAACTATTGCCAATCAAGAAAGGCCTCCAAGCCTCTCCAAGAGAGTCAAAATTATTTTTTAAATCAGGCAAATCTAGATGTTCATTCGGAACTCTCTATCTGTAGATCTAGCTGATCCTCGGGTACAATGACTGTGAGTTGGTGATGTATTGGTGCGTATGATATAGGTGGAAGTGACTCCCAAGGATGAATAACTGATGTTGATTCTTACTCAAGTCACTTGAAGTTGGATATGGAGAGAAAAGTAGCTTCTCCTTGACAAATGTTCAATGTTTTGTTCAGCAAACTCCATAAATAAGGATATTCACTGTTGATCTTTTCAAGAGTTGCAGTTTTATGGAATGTGCCAATAGAATGATGTGTTGGGTGGACTGTAGATCACAAACAGTGGGTATAGAATGAGAGAGGAGGAAGGGAAAGAGAGAGCCGAGAAATTTGTTTTCCTACCAACAAAACTGATGTACTCTTTTATTAGCCCTCATCCCTGCTTTCCAGGTGTGAATTGATCTCAAATCATTTTGAGAGTGAAGTTTGGGGAATCTTCAGAAATGACCAATGATGTCAGGTCATGCTCCGAGTTGGGCCTTCACAGAAGGTTCTCCTAGTAACCTCCCACCTGAGCAGACTACAAAGGTTTTTTTTTTTTTTTTTAAATCACAGTTGGCTTCTCAAGAATATTAACTATGATTAATACTTAAGTTGATTGGAATTACTATGTATCAGACACTTTCTAAAATATTTCATGTAGGACTATTCACTTCTGTGATCATGGCAAATGACCTTAAAGGTATAGTTAGACATGGCAACTACAATAATACACTACTGAAATGAGTTGAATTACTTATTACATCTCTTGTCTATCACACTGATCGAGCGACTGTTGCTATGTATCTTGACATACATTCAAACCACTTGTCACCTTACTTGTTTGTCCATGTATTTAACAGATATCATATTTATGGGGAAAAAGGAATTTAACCCTGTAGTAGCAGTTACGATGGACCACATTCCAAAAAGCATCAAAGTCCAGTGTGAAATTTAATTGCTTCATGTTAAACCACCCACATAAAATGAGCTGGTGTTTTCCTTAATAGGGTGCTTCCTGATAAAATATACTTAAGCTTTCCTGTCTGAAAGAGATATGTAACACTGCACAATCTTGTCTTCCCTTGAAATAACAAAAAATTTCACAATTCTTCACAAACTTGCAGATGTTTTGAATCAGGAATTTAGAAGAGAACAATTTCTGACCCCGACTTGCGTTTGTAAACAAATTAATAATTTATAAACCGGACATTCTGCTGATTGCAGCACCAACCCTATGAAGAAACAGGCTTGCGCAAAGGCACTCATTCTACCTCATGATGATGGTCTTTTTATTGTTTTAGAAGATAACTTGCAAATAATGCTCTCACCTTAGAATATGTAGAAAAACAGTTTAGGGGACATATTGGGGTACATGCTTAGTTAGGGCCTGTTTGGTTGTCGTAATTGGCCGTAATTCGTAAGTCGTAATTGGTAAATTCTTTTACAGTTGTAAATGAGTTACATGCATATAAGTTTTACGGTGTTTGGTTGGTAATATAAAATTGTAAGTGAGAAAGTGTATTGTGTTTTACGTTGTTTGGTTGTCGTAATGTGTAAGTCATAAGTAGAAAAGTTGACCACAAAATTAACTATTTGGTGATTTAAATTTTTTGATTATTTCAAATAAATACTAAAAATGTTAAATATTAAAAAAAATTAATATTAACATAAAAAAATAATACAAATTTGCATGACCACAAAATTAACTGTAAGTGGGCTGTAAGTGAATGGTAATTGGGTTGCAAGTGAGTGGTAGTTGAATTGCGTAAGTCTTTTACGAATTACGGTCCAAACAAACACTGTAGTTGTAATTGGGTTGTAAGTCATTTATGAATTATAAACTTTTACAACTTTTACGTCCAAACAAACAGCCCCTTAATATAAATCTTCTAGCCTGACTTAGAATCTTGCACCAGGTCCTTGAATTCAGATCTGATATGTCAACCATTTTATGAATAGACAGATTCTGAATAAAGGTGAGCTACACAAATATGCAGTCGGCGTTTGACTCTTGTTGATATGTGAAACTGTAATTAAATCCACTCAGCAGAACTGTGCTTTTTGATACTTAACTTATTGTTCAACAGTTTTCATGTAATTTCAAGAATTTAATGCCATGTTGAGATTCCTCTTACTGCCATTAATAAAATGACGGTTTCTTCTGCAAAAAGAAGTTGTGATACAATAGGACATGCAGGCTTTGTTCTAAATGGAAGGACAACTCCCTCCTCAACAAACTTTCAAAGGTCTCTACTCAAACTCAGATGCTAAATGAAAATGCTAGGGACTAGGATTCTCCCTCCGCTATCTCCCTATAAGGATTAATGGATCTACCTACTTGTCCGTTTGACAATAAATAAAAGTTCTGATTTTTGAGACATCCATGTGTGAGATTTATGAATACGTGTTGGAAATCCGAAAGCATCAAGTCTTTTCAATGTGAGTTCCACTCCAATCTATCAAATGGGGTTTCCACACAGTGTGAAGAGCAAATCTGAAATTACTTCTTAACCAAGAGCAATATTTTCAGCATCATTTGTTTCATTCGTAAATGCACCTTGTTAAAGAGAAATTATTCTTGGACTACTAGAGCGTCTCTAAGAAATAAGAGCCCTGTAATATGAAATTAACTGCTATTGAGCTTCTTAGGCATGAGAGAGGTAACTTTAGAATTTAGCCTTCCGGTCTGGGAAAAATAATAATTGTTGCTTTATATAAGATCTTATTAATTTCTCAAGCACAGACAAAGAGTTGATTTATATATCCATTTGGAGTTGGTGTACTCTCTTCGTCTGTTGAGAAGACACATTTTTGCTTGTCAATTTAGACAAGGTAGCAAAATTGGCATCAGCTTCTTCTGTTAAGGATTTAGGTATAATAGATGTCGATCAAAGTATTGCTACCCCAGCAAAGAAAGGCATTATATGAAAATGTCATACAATCAAAAGTTAAAAAATATATTTCCCTGCCAGCCATTTCATCACCAGCAAATTAGATTGAAAGGATTTTTAGATATATACCCCCACTCTTTCCTAGCCCTCAAATCATTGATATTGTCAATTTACCCTCCAAATCTTTTGTCTTAAAAATTTACCCGTCCTCTGTCATTTTTTGAGAATAAAAAGAGAATATTACCTTTCGATGTATTCACTTTACTATTTTTTTAAATGACTAAATCGTCCTTAATTAAATGCTTAAAACCCCTTTCCCAACTTAATTCTGTAGACTCGTCTATTTTTTCTTCCTATTTTACTATTTTATTTATCATCAACAACCGGCATCATATCATTTTAAACATGCCTAATTTGAGAAAACTTCTGAAATTCTCGGAGTGAGATTTGGAAGAAATTATGGGTTTTTTTTGTGGGGTGGGGGAAGAGCATAAAAAGAAGGATTAAGAAGAATGGAGAATAAAGACAAAAATTTGGGTTTGATAGAATTTGGATAGGCCAAGGTGAAGGATATAAGATCAATGAAGAAGAGGGGTGAAGAAGAAGAAAAGAGGAGGGCATAACATGTAGAACATCGTTATTTCGTCCAAGATCTAACGAAGGGGTAAATTTTAAGACCTAAAGATTTAGAGGATAAATCGGCAGTACCAATGATTTGGGAGGTATTTTTCGAAATATGGAAGATTTGGGGGTATATATCTAAGTAATTAACCCATGAGAGAACTTGATATTTTGTCATTTGCCTCTACCCATCTAATCTTTCGACTTTTGTGTCCAAAACATTTCTGCATGTAAAAGAGGCTCGAATTTGATTTATCCTTCGGTGAAACCTGAAGATAATTATCCCAAGAGCTCTCAAGATTTCACTTTTTATTTACTATTGTGAAAAATATCGCCAATTCTTGTTCACACTATAAGATTGCCTTTATACCCTTTGAGTTTAAGAAATAATTGTTGAGTAGGTCTCTATTTATGAGTTAATAAGTTATCAAGGTGTAGAATATAATGATGAAAGTTTATGGGTTTAGGAGAATTCACCCCGCCAACTCTTCCTACCTTGCCATCTTTATACAAGAGAGGGCAAGTTCTATGATGCGGTCATGGCCGGTAATTTAGCATAATCTTGTGTGGAAATCTAGTTTCTGAGTTCACTAGTCCACCAAAGCTTGAGCACAATGTAAACTGGGTACTCACTATTCACAACTAATCCCATTTGACCAGGTGAATGTTCTGTCTCAAGTTTTCAATTCCATAATCTATGGATGACTGATGAACTCGTCGAGTTTTTGCCTATCCTTACTATTTCCATCACATTAAGATTCCCTTCCAACACCCATGTAATAGCACCCCTCCGTTTACTATCCTTACTATGTTGGCAGAGATCTCTCCTGTTCATTTGAATTGTTTGTTTGGACTGTTTCCTGTGGTTGACCTTTCTGGTCCATCACCAATCCTTTCTATTAATGCCCTAGAGGTATATTGCCTCTTCTCTTGACGAAATATTTCAACCACCGCTTGGTTAATCCCCAAGTCACCCCTATGTTCCAAATTGGCTCGTTTGCATCTCCACTCTTCATGCATCTTGCAGTAGTCTTTGCATAAATTTATCAGGACTATCCACACTATAACCACCCCCCTTCCTTTTATTCTATGATGTGTAGACACGACAAAAGTGTTGTGCTTCGGCACAACCATGTGGTGTCGAACACAACAATTCTCCCTAGAAACAGGGACATGACTATATATTTTAAAAATATATACATATTTAATATGTATTGGATTATTACTCATATACAAAAGAATCTCAAATAGTAAATAATCTATAAATGAATAGTTTTTTTTTTGTCAAAAGGATGTGTGTGTGTGTGTGTGTGTGTGTGTGTGTGTGTGTGAGGGGAATAAACATCTTACATATTTGTAAGTGTCCGACATTTGATGAAGCCGCTTGTTGTGTCAGATGCCAAATTTTGGTGGAGGGAAGTGTTCATACACATCATAGGGTTTATTACATTGACTAAAACCTTATGAAGTGTCAAATTGATCCTCTTCTTTTCAGTTAAAGAAAACATCAACTGAACATTTCGATCTCTTACCTTGTTGGAAGCTTCACGACAATATATGTGTACTTACATGCGTACGCCAGTGCATGCGTGAGTGCAAGTGGGACTGTTATGTGAGTGGTGCACCAGTTAGGCACAATGTTGTAAAAACTGAACTGGACACCAAACCGGACACCAAACCGGCAAAGTGGCCGGTCCGGTTTATTTGGGTTCAACTGGCGGTTCACTAGGTTTGAACCAGGTTCAGCTTTTTCACTAGGTTCTGTCCATCATCGACTAATATCTCCTTTCTTTTTATCCAAGTTCTCCTTAATCATATGAATTCCACCTCCATTAATTCTTCCCCCAATGCAACACTTAATTGAAACCTTACTTGTTATTGGATTTTTTATCACTTGTACATGACCCCATGCCACATTAGCTTATGAAGATATGCTGATAGGAGAAGCATCAGCTCTAGATTCCATCATGCAATACAAGTGGAAGACTTGACACTTTTGTGGTTCAGGTCCTCAGTGAAGGAGAGTTTAAAATGAAACAAAGAAAAAGAGAGTACATGGTAGGCTTTGCAATTAATGGTTCTTTTTCTGTCTCTCGAAAATTTCTTCATCTGCCAACTTTTTTCAAATTTCAAAATTCTCTTAAATTTTTGATTAATTGCTGTAGAGAGTTATAAAGAATGTACATAGCCCAAAGTCCTGCATTAATCAAATTTTCTTTGGGGATATGAACATTCATTTGAGTAAAAAATTCAATGGAAATATTAAACCGCTCGGTTCACCAAAACTCGCATGTTTCAGGTCCTTTGGCCGGATCAGTAGTGAACTAGTCAGTTTACATGGTTCTTTGAAAATTTCCTTTTCTTTGATGAACCAGACCGCATGAATACCCTGTTCCGGTTTAACCCGGTCCAACCACGCGATCGGGTTTGATTTTTACAACATTAGTTAGGAGTTGTTGATGAAACAAGGACTCGAGGTAAACAAAAATGAGCATGGATTGAGGTACTAAAAAATGATACTATTTTAATAAAAGAGTTGGCTCTTGATGGAGTTGAAGGGAGTAAAAAATTCATGTTCCCAAACTGAAGCCTTTGTTATTGCTGGATCACACTTTATTCGAAAGCATAAGCTGATCGTGGTCTAACAACATATAGAAAGGAAACATAGCATTTAACACTCTCCCTCGTAGGGGTCTTTGGGCCACATGGATGTACCACCAACTTGAACATGACTCGCTTGAAAAAGCTGAATAAACGGAGCTAAATAAACATGTTTTAAATTTCCAATAATGATGTTTTGTTCCAACAACTTGAAACCTGTGGCTGCATACCATGTCGGATAGCCACTTCACCTAACAGTTTTGATTGGTTGTGTAGAAATTTTGGATGAATAGAAACATGGAGAAGAGGGATTAGAATTACCTCAACGGAAGCAGTAGTAGAAGGTTCAATCCCGCTCCTTGTGATCATCACGATCCTCGACGTAGGTGGATGTTACAAGAATAGTCATCCTTGAATCTACAGTTCAAGTACCCAATGAAATTACTTTATGATTAAGAGATAAGAGATGAGAATCCCTTTTACTCTTTAGTAGAAGAAAAACTTTTCCTGTGAAAGAAAAACTTCAACCCACATTCTATTTCTCATAGGTTTATATAGTGGTTAGGAGATATGGTTGTAATCCTCATCTCCAACCAACAAGATCTTAAGAGAGAGTTGTAATCCTCATCTTCAACCAATAAGTTCTTAGAAGATAGAGTTGTAATCTAACAACAACTATTAAGATCTAAATCAATGTTGATTTGAATTTCAAATCAAGATTATCTTATTTTATTTTGATGAGATCTTTTATGTTGGGTCTAGCCCATTTTGGGCGCCTAACAAAGTCCCAACCCGCCCAGCGAGTCTTTTATTTTTACATCTTCCACTCGCACATAGTGAGCAATAACATGCATTCTCACTCTTAATCCAACAAAGAGTATTCCATTCATACTTGGTAAGTGAACCGTGCGATCATTGAGTCACCTGCAAGAAAATTTCAAGAGAATGTTGCCAAATCTTGCAAGATCAGTATTGAACATCTCTAAAAGTGTCTTGATGTCCTTGACTCATTTAGTCACATTCTATTTGGTACCTCCAATTTCTAATATTTAGAGCGATACCAAATACCTCTTTATTTTATGTTTACAGTTGTGCTGCAGGTCCCACAATGACACAACTTGCCAGCAGTAAATCATAAAATATGAATGTTTTACTAAATAGTCTTCCCTTCGCTTCATATCACTTAGTTTTGATACAATTGCTTTTCCAATGATGTCCCATTAGGCCGAATCAATCTTAACCATTGGAAACATATCAAAGTAGCATTCACTGCACCTCCACTTTATAATATAGTCAAAAGTCACATAGGGCAGATATAAAATGAGATCAATTATATTGATCCATAAGGACTCAACAAATAAAGAAGTAGGGATCGTTCTTTTATTTTCTTATTTTGGTCGCTAAGCGCATGTAGTATGAAATACATGCTACGGTGGAGTTTTCTCTTTAAGTAAAAGAGTGTATGTTACAATCTAACACCGTACATCTTAGTCCAGTCGCTACGCAACGCCTTACTCGAACCCTCTACCTGCTCGCTCTTCTCAGCGCCTATTTAAGATTTCGTATCTGGCTTTACACAGGCCATATGGATTGTGAGACTAAATTATCCATGTGAAGTCTTTAGAAGACTTTATCTTAGCTTCAACGAAGACATTTTAATCACAGTTGGTTCAGCTCGCCACATTTGCATCATGAACTCAATATGTCTCATCTTTGCTCGCTCTGCAAGCGCCAAAGGTGAACACTTGTGTGAGTGAGTCAATCTTTGCATGTTGACATACTCATGCTATGAAGTCCTATTCATAGCTAATGTGTGTGTACATAGTCGAAAAAATACAATGCTTTATTCAATAATAACATTCATAAAACAAATGTCTAAATCAAATGATCAACTGAAAACATAAAAATCACAATCTACGAAGTCTTAAACTCCTGACATGAGCCTGATAAGCCTGATGAGCTATCGACTTAGTCAAAGGGTCAGCAACTATGCGACTTGTAGAAATATGTCTTAAGATCACCTCCTTTTGCACAATCATATGGCGGACTAAATTGCATCTTATGTTATGTGTTTGATTTTCTCATGATACTTGGAGACTTAGAGTAGGCAATAACAACTGAACTGTCACAATATATAGTGACAGGCTCCTGAGCACGTGCGATAATGCTAAACTCTCGAAGGAATCTCCTCAACCAAACACCCTCCTGAACAGTGCGGAACCAACAACATATTCCACCTCCATAGTGGACAATGCAATATATGTTTGTTCTTGCTGCACCATGTAATGGCCTCGCCATTCAGAAGGAAAGCATAACCTGAAGTAGACTTGCGCTCATCAGGGTTACCATCCCAGTCGGCATCGCTGTAACCAACTAAGCGCACGTCTGGTGCTTGGTAGCATGGCATGTAGTCTGCCGTTCCTTTGAGGTATCTGAATATCCACGTCACTATTTTTCAATAAGCAAATCCAGGATTTGCTTGGAACTGACTGACAAGGCCAACTGCATAGCAAATATCTGGCCGAGTACACATCATAGTGTACATCAGGCTTTCAACAACGTCTGAATAGGGAACTCAAGCCATCTTCTCTTTTTTCTCTAAAGTCTGAGGAGACATGCTAATACTCAAGGTACACCCTTCTCGACAGGAGTATCAACAGGCTTGCAAGCTTGCATCTGAAATTATTCGAGTATCTTCTTAATGTATGTCTCTTTAGACAAGCTAAGAAGTTTCCTAGAACATCTCTCAGGATCTTAACACTGAGCACATAACTTGCTTCACTCATGTCTTTCACCTCAAATTTTGAGGATAGTCAGCCCTGCGTGGTGATAATCATCTCCTTGTCATTTTCAGCTAAAAGTATGTCGTCTACATACAAAGAAAGAATTAGAAAATTACTCTTGGACCATTTAACATGCACACAATGGTCTTTCTCAATCATCGTGAACCCGTTAGAAGTAGCGGCTCAATGAAATTTGAAATACCATCATCTGGATGATTGTTTCAAGGCATAGATGGATCGTCGGAGCTTGCAAACTTTGCGCTTTTTCCCATTTGCTATAAAGCCAACAGGTTGATTCATGTATATCTCCTCATCCAATTCTCCATTAAGAAATGCAGTCTTAATGTTCATTTGATAAAGTTCTAAATCCAAATGAGCGATAATATCTAGAATTAGGCGAATTAAGGCAAACTTCACTATCGGTGAAAAGGTTTTCTCGTAATCAATATCCTTTCTTTGGGTGTAGCCTTTCGCCACGAGTCGAGTTTTGTACCTTTCGATGGAACCCTCTGCATTGCGTTTGGCTTTTAGAACCTATTTGTTTTCGATAGTCTTACGCCCAGGTGGAAAATCAACCAAGTCTCACACTTGATTCTTTCTCATGGATTCCATCTCAACTTACATAGCAAGTTTTCAATCCTCAAAAGTTGGAGATTTCATAGCCTCTTGATAGTTTTTAGGCTCATCTGTCTCTTGCGGAGCACACATGAAAGCTTTCCCCTCAATCTCAAAGTAACAATGAGAGATGTTTCCACGTTGGCTTCTACGAAAAATGTAGCTTCAAAATTAGTCCCTAATGGTATACTCTCATTAAGTAGTAAGTCACTATCATCTTCCTGATCTGGATTAAGAGCGCCTTCATGTGATTCGTCTACTTAAAAAATCTGTCAATGTCATCAATATCCTTTTTTTTTGAAAATTTTCCTTCGAGAAAAATCACATCTCGTGATTCAATTTTGATAATCGTTCCATCTGGTTGTTCACCAAGCATCACATACCCTTTAGATTCATCAGAGTATCTAATGAATATGTACTTATTTGCTCTAGGGCCAAGTTTTTCATACGCATGGGAGTTGCTGTGAACATAGCCGGCTGCCCCCCATAGGCGCATGTAAATTAAGTCAGGCCTTCTGCCCGTCCAAAGCTCATATGGTGTTGTTGAAACTGATTTGGACGGTACACGGTTAAGGATGTGGCTGCTGTCAACAAAGCATTCTCTCAGAAAGATATTAGGAGGTTGGCATGTGCCATTATCGACCTAACCATGTCTAAGAGAGTATGATTTCGTCTCTCCGCTATACCATTTTGTTGTGAAGTGTAAGAAATCATCAACTATTTCTTAATCTCTTTTTCATTACAGAGTTGCTTAAACATCTTAGATAAATACTCATCTTCTCGGTCAGGACGAAGAGCTTTCAGTGTTCCATTCTTCTGATTCTCAACCAAACTCAAGTAATGTCTGAAGCAATCTAATGCTTCTGACTCATGGGAGATCAGAAAAATATGACCATAGCGAGTATAATCATCTATAAATGTAATGAAATAAGTGGCACTATGTCTTGCCTTCACATTCATTAGCCCACAGATGTCGAAATTAATTAATTCAAGAGGTGAAAATGCCCTTGTGGCTTTGCCGAATGACTTCCTAGTCGACTTGTTTGATAAACAATGTTCACATATAGGCAAACTAATTTTAGCGAGCTGGCCTAATAGGCCTCTAGCTAATCTGTTTATTCTTTCTTGACTAATATGATCAAGTCTAGCATGCCAAGTAATAGAATTATTCGCCGTAGTCAAAAAGGAATTAGAATCATTATTTGAATAACAAATATCCAAAATAAATAATTCATTATTAATAAAGCTACTGCCATAAAAGGTAGTTCCCATGAATATTTGAACACCATTATTTTCGAAGGACAAACGAAAACTTAGCTTAAGCAAAGCAGTAACTGACAACATGTTTCGTCGAATATAGTAGCATAAAGGACATCATGGATTAGAAGTGTGCGTCCTCTGCGCAAGTCTAGCTTGTAGGTACACATACCCAGCACATCCACGCTATTACCACTTTCTATGAAGAGAACCTTACTACCCGACGGTATTCGATGATACTCCATGAATCCAACTCTATCCCTTGTTGCATGTTTGGTTGCTCCTGAATTAACAATCTAATTAGAGGATGGATGAGCTACCATGACATGGCTTGTAATAAAAATAAAGCGAGAACTCAAATTAGGGAGTACCTTTTTCAGCTCTGTGCAATCACGAGCAAAGTGTCTTCTTTGTCACAGTTAAAGCATGTTGTGCTAGTTTTGCCCTTCTTATCACTACACTTGTCTCTCTTGCACTTAGTAGAATCAGCCTTCTCAGGAGCAGGTGCAGAATTTCCTTTCTTTCTGTCTTGATTTTTCTTGCGCTTCGACCCAAATGAAATGCACGAACCAGACTGAGCAGTATAAGACGAGCCATTAGGCTTAGCAGCTTCCAAGCACTTAACTTCAAGATCCATTTGACGCGAAAGATCATCAAATGTCTTAATGTCCTCATTGTGCGTCATGTTCAGTCTCATTTGCTCCCAAGTGTCGGCAGAGAATAGATGCCAAGTTTGGACTTGTTCATCACTCAAGTTGTTTCCAGCTGCTTTGAGTTCGCGAATCATGAATGACATCTGTCTAAGATGCTACTTCATATTCCTATCAGGACTATCTTATCAGAGTCAAACTTGAGAGTCAACGCGCGCAATCTCATAGTAGAGGTTTCGTCAAACTTGAGTTTCAGGGCATTCCATATTTCGCGAGCAGTCTTATAGTCCTCGAATGCGCTGATTAAATCATTGTGCATGCTGCTTAGTACAACATAGCGCGCACAATGATCTTTCTTAGCCCATTTTGCATAGGCCTCAACATCGCATCAGTGCTGTGGATCACTGCCCTCCTCTGGGGCGCCTCCATGGACTGTGTGTCAGGATTTTCAAAACCTCTTTCTGATCAAGGAGATATGAATCTTGTGATATCAAATGTCATAATTTTCACTGTTCAGTTTCTCTCCTTTATTCAAGTCAGTAATTATATTCTGAGACACCATCTAAATTGTGCAAATAAGAAAAAATTATTATTTGCACACACAAATAATATTTATTTTGCAGCAAAAACATCCTAATTTAAAGCAAATAATTCATATACAATATAAAATCAAAAGATCGTTAAACTCAAAATCATCATTTATATCAAACATTTATTATTAGTTTAAATTAGGTTTGTGCTCAAAAAATGCATATGAGCTCAAAACAAATCTCAACTATACTCCCACTCAAATAAATTATTTAGATAATTATTATAAGGGCTGTTCCAAACCCGGGTCTTGCCCATGGAGTAGTCCTATAGAATCCAGCACGGATTTGTCGCCGGTGGTAGCGCCGCTCATGGGCACTTCCGGCCAAAGCAGTGCTGTCATGAGTGTTTGCAAGTTACAACAACGATGATAGCCCCCGTGGGAGCTGCTAGTTAGTTGCGACAGTGCCACCAAGGGCACTGTCTGGTCGCGACATCGACAGCAGTGGCAGTGCCCTAAGGGGCACTCCAACTGTGGTAGCAGCGCCCCCAAGGGGCGTTGCCAGCCTTGGCAGAGCCGACATCAATGCGCCTAAAGGGCGCTGCCGTCAGAGCCAGCAGCGCCCCCAGGGCGCTGACTACATGCCGCAACAGCGCCCCTAGGGGGCGGCTGTCGGCCTGGGCTGGGGTGACAACGCCCCCCAGAGGTGCTGCCAGCCTGGGCAGAGGCGGCATTGCCCCCAGGGGCGTTGCCTGTTGGCCATTGCAGTGGCTACATCGCCCCCCAAGGGTGCCGCCAGCTGTTGTAGCACTGAACGCTGATGGAGATGAACTCCCTTTGTTGAGAGAGAAGAACTCTCTAAAAGGAGATGAACTCTCTAAGTTTGTAAAAGGAAAAAATCCCTAGGATTGATTTTTACTCGATCATCTCACAATCCAAAAATTCCACAAGAATTCTCTGATACCAATGTAGAAATTTTGGATAAACATAAATATGGAGGAGAGGGATTAAAATTACTTCAGCAGAAGCAATAGTAGAAGGTTCAATCCTGCTCCTTGTCGTTATCTCGATCCTCGACGGTAGGTGGACGTTTCAAGAACAATCACGCTTGAATCTACAGTTCAAGTTCCCAATGAAATCACTTTGTGATTGAGAGAAAAGAGATAAGGATCTCTCTTACTCTTTAGTAGAAGAAAAACTTATTCTGTGGAAGAAAAACTTCAACCCACATTCTATTTTTTATGGATTTATATAGTGGTTAGGAGATAGGGTTATAATCCTTATCTCCAATCAATAAGATTTTAAGAGATAGAGTTGTAATCCTCATCTCCAACTAACAAGCTCTTAGGAGATATAGTTGTAAACTAACAACAACTATCAAGATCTAGATCAATCTTGATTTGAATTTCAAATCAAGATTATCTTATCTTATCTTGATGAGATCTTTTATATTGGGTCTAGCCCACTATGGGCGCCTAATAAAGTCCCAACCCACCCAACGGGTCTTTTATTCCTACATTGTGGACTAGGAATGTCTATAAAATGAACTTAGCTAGGATAAATGTTTTATTGTAATTAGTTAACCTAAGGCTTTTTCATCATTGTTATTTGTCAGTACATTACTAGGACTCCTTTTTCTTTTTCTCATGATATGCATACTTGTAACATCAGGTGAAATTTTAGAGATATCACTTTTTTTCCTGTATAAATGAAAACTGGGTGTCTGCATCTGATAAAAAAGTTTGTTTATAAGATTGAATTTCTTTCCTTATCACGATAATGCACTTTTGTTGCAGTAGTGAATGAACTGCTTTATTACCCGTATTGTGTTTCCTGCAATGTGTCATGAATCATAAATTGGCGCTGAAATGAAATGATCTGTTAAATTGTATGTTTTATGGCTGCAATTGCATTCTGTGTCTTACAGTGGAAAGACCATAGAACTGGATGATGTCACTTTTCATCAATGTGTTAACCTTACGAGGTTCAACTCAGAAAAGACTGTCAGTTTCGTGCCTCCTGATGGTGAATTTGAATTGATGAAGTAAGCTTTAATACTACTTATTTTACTGATTTAGTCTTTTGAGGTGATACTTGATACTTCTTGCAGCAGAACTTGTAATAGCTTATTCCTGTTTGCTTTTTGCATCCACATGATTTTTACATTGATCATTAGCTATTGCAGGACTAAAACTTTCTGGTACTGGGGATATTATTAATTCTGGATAAAAGCCGCAGGAGATGTGTTTTTAATGTTTTCCCTAACGCTGAACATGGTATATTATGAGTAATGACTAATAATTGCTAATCAATAAATTCAACTATATACTTCCTTGATTTGTAGTGACTTGTGGTTTTCTGTGAATTATGATTTATATTTCAGTCATCTTCTTTTCTCTGTTCCATTGTTTTTTTTCACCTTTTTGTTAACATTTTTTTATTTTATTTATTTTCAATTGACATCTGTTGATATCGTTTTGTTTCCTTGTTATCTTTTTTCTATGCTTGTCGATGTCCACACGGAAAACTTAGCTGGATCTTTCTTAAAAATATAGTCGGATCTTTCCGAAATGAGGATGACCCTAGAGGTTTGGGATAAAGGCTCTGTTGTTTGTTGACCTCATAATAAAGAATACCATTATTCTTACTAGTCTTCACTTTAACTGGGCATTGGTAGAATATTACATGTTTCCAAACATGATGAAATGCAATTTGTATCACAGTGGTTAATTGTTGATTAAACCATGTCAAAGAGTCTAAATTTGTTGAAATTTACAACCCAGTTTGGTGCATGTGTTTGTTATTCTATGATCGGGTAGTGTGTATGCATTGATAACCAATGTATCAGAAAATGAATTGCAACTACTTATGGCTGCAACGGCTGCAACTCAGGCAAGCTTGTCTGTGTGCCCTCCTGAATAGTCTGACCTTGCCTTTCCAACAGCAACAGCTTCACCCAAACATGGCCTAGATTACCAGGCTGAAAAACCAGTGAAAACTCAGGCTGCCGTAATCTTACTCTGTGGGCCTTATGGTAGTGGGGGGTGGGGGGTTACAGGTTGCTGTACCTGGTGGTGAGAAGAAGGACAAGATCATGGTGGCAACAATGAAATTTGGTAGGACATTATGGCAGGTGCTGCAGGTTAAATCCAAGCCATTCATTAGGTAAACGGGGGTGGGGGGGGGGGTGTGTGGGGGGGGGGGAGGCTACCATTAAGGTTAAATCTGATTGTTCATCATGTTAGCAAGGTTGACGATAGAAGTGGACAACTTGCAAATACTAAAAACTTGGTGTTCAGGCCAAAAATATAATGGAAGTGGCATTAGACATCTGGATCTGTCAATGTCAGGTAACAAGTTTGTATTCGGGTTTTAGAGGGGAAACTTGAACCTGAAGTGAGCTTTGTTTATAGTATCAGCTCAACCCTGGACTAACTTTAGTTTTTCTAAATCCATGCCAGGGGAGAAGCGGGTTTTTCTGGGTTCAACTTGTAACAACTTGCTGCCCAACAAATGATAATCTACCTAATCTGTGTAATCCAAGGCGGATCTTTTGGATTAAAGGGCATAGCTACATAGTACCATTTTCAAAGTGTACACATACAATTATAGGTGTCTTTTAGTCACAATTACTCATAACTGTGAAGAAACTGGTGCCTAGAGATTTCTTTCATTGGCTTCCACTATTTCCCTTGAGAACACCATTCTAGTCTTTGAGATAATGATTGATTGGTACAAATGGAATTAGACAATGAAAATTTGATTGTGAGAATAGATATCAATCAAAGGCTAAGAAAAGAAACATTTGTTTGTGCGTACTAATATGGTTTATGCAAAGAAGGTGAACTATGTGACTATTTGTGTACTAAGTGAAGTGATGGAGAGATACCTTGAGAAGAAAAGAGATTTACATATGATTTTATTAGTTTAGGAAAAGCTTATTATAGGGTCTTTGGGGAGGTAATGTGGTGAGTTTTAGAAAAGAAATAAGTATCCAGTTGGTACACTGATATGGTTAAAGGTATGCAAGATGGAGTAGTAAGTTAAGTAAATTTGAGGGGAGGTCAAACCATTCCCTCTCCACAGGCTTACACCAAGGATATACATTAACCTTTTATCTATGTAGTTGAGTTATGAATGAACTTACGGGGCATATTTAGGATGAGGTCTCTCTGTGTAAATTGTTTGTTAATGATACAATATGAGTCGATGAATGTGGAGGAAGGAATAAGTTCAAAATGTAGAAAGACGGAGAGAAGCTTTGAAATCTAAAGAATTTAGAACTAGTAAAACAAAGATGGAATATATGAAATGTAACTTAGCAAAAGTTGTGAGAAGGATGAGCATACAACTTAGACTAATGATCATGAAGTTCTTTGAAGTGTCCTTTTCGTTATTTAGGGTCAATCATTCATCAAGATAGTCAGATCGATAATGATGTAGCTATAGAATCAAATCGTGGATAAAGTAGAAAAGTGCTTCTTGGTTTTATGTGATCATTGTATACCATGAATTTGAAGGGAAAGTTCTATAGGACAACTATAGAACCAATAATGTTTAATTGGTTAGAATTATTGGTAGTTAAACATGTCCAAAAAGCAGAAATGAGAATGATGAGATGGAGTGGCTATACACTAGGTTTCATATTACTCTTTTTGAGAATAAATAAGGAAACTTAAGATAGTTTAGGCATGTGGAACATTGCAATAGAGGCTCATAAACACACAATTAGGAAATGTTATAAGATCATAATTAATGGAGCAATGAGAATTAGAGGCAGGTCTAAACGAATTTGGATGGAGGTAATGAAGAAAAATATGATAGTGCTGGATTTATGTAAGAAGATGGTCCTTAATAGAGTTGAATAATAGAAAATGATTTATGTAACGGCTCTGAAAAAATTGAGATCAAGACAATTGGTATCTCTCTAATCCCTATTTGAGAACTTTCTATGGGATTTAACCTCTTGTCTCTTCTAACCACGTATGTTGACTTTGACCACTAATGACTACCAAAAGACCGATTGTAGTCATGATGATCCAATGGCCACTTTTTGCTACCATTCAGTATTTTTTAAATCTTTTGAGGCATGATACAATTTTTTTTAATCTTCTAATTTTTACTCCATTTGCAACATTAATAACATGAGAATACACCAACATCATGATCAAAGTTTTGCTCTTTCGTACAATCTAAGTGTCATTGGATGCTCTGTTTGTCCATTCCCAAATGTTGTTTTTCTCTCCTCTTATCACTTATATGTGTGGGTCTCTTTTGCATAATTTATTTCAGTGCTGCATGGAGAAGGGCTTTGAACACCGTCACAGTAAGTTTTGCCAATTTTAGTGATACTCGTATTGATGCATTCAAGAATATGGATGATGGGAGTATGAGCCACAACAATTTCTTAAAATGTAGGACATGAGGTCATGGTGAAATAGCACTAGTATATATAAAATAATATGAGGGAGTGCATACATAAACATGTTCGTACATCCAAAATCTAAACATCTAATAATATAATCACACAGTGATTACATACATTTTTATGACTTTGCAAAAGAAATAGGTCTTGGCTCTTAACTTTCTATGAACTAGTTTAAAGTATCTCATTTTTATATCAAAACATATTTAAACTTAATAATTCTATACAAATTAAGATTTTGTCAGTATTCGTCCACTATAGTCTTTAAAACATACATGGAGGGAGATAAATGTCTCTACATGTAAGCAGAGCAAAAATGCATGAGAAACAGGCGATATTTGTAGAAGAGTGCGACAAGTGTCCTAAATTTAAAAATGTAGCATATAATTGAGCACATATTTGAAAAGTGTCATAGTGTCCAAGAAGGTATCAGTGTCTAACACAGGTATCGGCGTCTAACACAGGTATCGGCCTGTCCGGCACGGTTAAGACTCCATGATTGATGTGTTTGTGACACTTAGATTATTATAATGTAAATCAATAAGAGTTATTTTTCAAACATATTGAGATCACATGAAGTTTAAGACTCATAACCACTTGAAATTTACTTAAACTATCCAACTTTGTGAGCATGAAATTTTTTTATAAGATTTAATAATTGATTTCAACTTTGATTATCGAGTTTCCTAGGCATGATAGAATATCGGCCGATTCCGATACGTATCGGCAATATCGTATTGAATTTTGAGGTACCTGATACTATATACACCCTATAATATCGACTGATATCAGGCTCGATATTTGTGTTATGGCCGAAATTCTCAATATTGATGACCGATATTACCGATATTGATATTAAAAATCATCGGCCGATATCGATATCTATATCGAGATTTTAAACCATGGAAAGAACTATATTTTTTTTTCTAATATGACATAAATAAAATAAATAATTTTTGATCCTAACATATTGAGATTAAATGCAAATATTATTATAAATCATTACGTTGAGAATCACTCTAATTTAACTTCTATGGATGTAAAGTATATTATATTAGAAAAATTGATTATCCTTTTAAAAAATTCATGCTAGTATTGACTTCTCAAGAAAGAAAATTTTCTAAAAAGCGTAACAAAAGAAATGACCGCGCTATTACTTTTAGATTCTAATATGTTCATACTGGTCCATATATTATCATATATAAGAGTAAATTGCAAAAGCCCTTGTATTATCAAGGTTTGACAACGACACCTTGTTCTTTTGAAATCAGTAGAAAACTTCACTGTGATATTGAACTCAGTAGAAAATAACCTTGTACTACCATAGATACCAGGTGTTTTTGCCAAATCTAAGAATAGTGTAGGTGAATTTTTTGCCAATTCTTATCGAGTATAGGTAGGTCTGTTCTCCACTGAATCCAATAGAACTAGGGAATTTGTTGCTGAACCTTAATATATTAAAAGATTATTTTCTACTGAATTTAATTTAGGGTAAATTACACTAAACCCTCCCAAAGTTTATTAAAAAAACATTTCCCCCACAATGTATAATTTCCTACTTTTTGCACCCTCACAAACAACTAATCTGTTAACTCCTTCCTTATCCTAATGCTAACAGCCCATCTAAACGTCATGTGACCAAAAGTAAGAAGAAAATACCCCTAGCCTTTTCTTTTTCTCTGTATTCGCCAATAGAGAGTATGAAGGCAACCCATTTTATTGCATTAACAGATTTCGCCAGATAGAAAGTTCATGGCCATCATGCTACACGGGACAACAATAAATGGATCTGTTCTTGCCTCACCTTGATTCAGTTCTTCTCTAATTATTCCTCCTTGTTCTTCTCAATATCACTTTTCACATTTGTTCCTGTTCATGAGTTTTTTGCAATTTTAGTAATCTTTATTCTTCGTTTGTTTTTCTTTGTGGGATCAATGTCTATTTAGAGTGAGAAAAGTCAAAACCAAGATGTTTACTTTATCCTGTAAGACTCACCCTCTGCTGCAGCCACACGAATAATTTTGCCCTGAAAGGAAATAATAAAAGAAAAAGAGAACTTGACAAGGAGCATAAAGAACTATTTAGCAACACAACTACTCTCCTGTGCACATTGTAAAAGTCATTCTAACATCGAATATGGTACCCAGATTGCATTTAGCAACAATCTTTGCTCAAACTCAATTCAACAAGATAAAATGCAATAAATTGAACTCACATTAATGTTAACCGAAACTTTGCAAGGAACACCAGCATGATGTACATATCAATGTTTAAAATAACGTAGCGATAACGTTTTTCCTTTGTTATGTTAATATAGGTTATAACGTAACGCATAATGTAAGTTATGCGATTTAATATTTATTTAATAAAAATAAATAAATATATTATATTTAAATATTTTAGCAATTATCTCTCTCTGCCCTTTTCCCTAGATATTTCACTCTCTCTCCTCTCTCTCCAGATCACTCTCTCCTCTCTCTCCCGGAGAGAGCAGAGAGAGAAAGATCGGGAGGGGGAGAGAGATCAGAGGGGAAGAGAGAGAGCAGAAAGAGAAGAGAGATAGCTTACATATGCTTGGAGACGACGCCAACGAGAACCACAACGGAGAACCACCGCTTGGAGACGACGCGGGCGAGAACCACGACGGAGAACCACCAGAGGTATGTCTTATTCTTCTTTCTTTTTTCTTCTTCTCGGTGCCGACGATGAGGTAGTAGAAACGGCGACGAGGTTGCATAGAGGATTTTTTGGGGGTATTTTTTTTTTGCTCTAGACTGAGCGAATTTGTGAGATTTTTATAAAAAGTCGACTTGCACTGTAACGTAAGTTACGGTGCGTTATGTTAATAACGTAACGTAACGAATGTTAGGAGCAAAATAACTGTAGTTATGAAACATTGTTTTTTTTTGCCCTGTTACGTAACGATTGGTTGACGTTAAGTTATATAACGAGTTATATAACGGGGTTTTTAGAACACTGGTACATATATCAAGCTCAAAATCCTATTACACATATGTAAATACTGTGTAATACTAAATTCATTCTTAAGTTCAAGTAAGAGAAAAGATTATACAAGAACAAGACTAAGGCTGATTTAAAAAAAGAAAAATCTTATCATTGCATAATCATGATAGAAATATAGTTTACAAAGACCACAAATTCCTACTTCCTTGACACTTGACTATACAAATGCTCAAAGCTCCAAAGCATGTAGCTGGACACCGGTCAACAAATCCAAGTTGATAGTTACAATAGTTAATTCAAGTACAACAATGTTTCCTGGGTACAAGCTGCTATATACAGCCAAAATCTTCACTTGAAGTGGCAAAAGCACTGCACATTGTATCCAACAAGAGGAGATTTGTGGAGTAGCTACAATTTTGCATCCTACATTCATCAAAGTAGCATACGTTATTATGTAAGTTGAGAGGTAGTTTAAAATTTAAACTAGAATTGAGCATTCCTTTGATGAATTTGCAAACATAGTCCCTTAACTTGCCATAACTTCTTAGGGGAAAAAATTAGGAAGAGAAAGAAGAAAGCGGAAGAAGAAAAAAGAATTAAACTTTTAAAACAATTTTTAAAAAAAATAGTATGATATGCAAAGGTGCCAATGCATTAAAAACAACCCATGTTGTCAGAGGTCACATCTTGTGGGCTCAGATATAGGATCTGTAATAGCACTCAGAGTTGCATTGTGATGCGGGCCAGAACTCTCTGACAGCTACAGTGTCCTCCGGGAGCGGTTACAGTCTGAGGAGATGAGATTTAGGGAAGAAGAAGAGGGAAGATTTGAATTGCAGTGACCGTTGGGCTGTGTTCGATTCAATTGAGTTAGCGGGTCGTGGGCTGATACCCGACCCGAACTTTGTAACTGCATCCATTTTTTTTTTTTTTGGGGGGGGGGGGGGGTGGGGAATGGTATTCAGCTTTTGATTTGATTCCCAACTTGAGCTTCAGCTCATTTTCAAGAGAGATCGGGGACTCTCTAATCTTCCCCAAAATTACCCAATAAAATCCATCAATTCTACTCTCAATCTATCTCTCCTTGTGTGTACCCTGTTCTCCTTGTGATTGCCCCAATTGCAGGTTGAGATGGTGCCGAGGAGCTACTACGAGCAGCGAACGGCGGGCTTCGGGCGATTTCCGGTGACGTCCACGGCGAGGCTTGTAACACATTGATGCAGGGCTTTTTTAGCATTCAAACTTGAGAGATATGGTTGCAACGGTAATATCCTTCCACTCAAAAGAGGGGTTGCACTGGATCAAATGCAATCATGCTCCCGCAACAGAGTTAACACCTGTTCCATTATACCCTCAATACGACGGATTGTATTGATACCAAAACCTCCAAACCTCTAAGACGATTGCTATATACCATTACCTTTGCCCTATTCTATCCACTGTTAATATTCACCTCAATAGCTTCATCCTTTTGTCATCACTGCCCATGTCCATTAAACTTCAAATGCATCATAAAGGATATTCCCTGTAGGCAAGAACAGACATAATCCAAAATATACCAAACTAAATACATGAATACTTATGAAATAACAATTTCAATCTAGACTAAATAGTATCAATCCTTGATAGATAGTCCAAACTGATATATTAAGGATCCTAAAAATAGAAAACTTAGCTGCATCTAATAAAAATATCCATTATAAGTCCATCCATTCCCGGCTCCCTGTAAAGAACCAACAACTCGTTAGTGTTAATGCAATTCAAAATTCCATTGGTACAAATGCAGTCAAAAGCACTATTTTTTTTTAAAAAAATTACTCTTTCTACTTGCAGTAGATGATGGTGGTAGCTTTACAGATTGACTAATACTAGCAGTTGCAACAAATCCAGCCCCCCTCTCATAATTTCCTCCACAACCATCCCTTTGAGAACTACTTCCACTTTCAGGCCCAGGTCTTCCAACACCCCTTCCAACTCTTCCTACACCTCTGTCCACTCTTCCCCCAGCTTCTGCAATGTCATTCTTACCTTTTCCTCCCCTCCGTCTTCCTCTCCTGCCCCTCACTCTTCCTCCCCTAACTTCATACTGCCTATCTGATAATGGCGGCCTGCCACGTCTCTTAGTACTTGCTACCTTGTTAATCCTCTCATTCTTAAAACCTCTTTCATTGTGTGCCCATTTGTGGTAATTGGAGCACTTGAGAATCTGAGATCCCTCTCTTCTATATACATTTGCTTGCTCATCAAGCCCCTTTCGCCTTGTGTTTTTTGGCGTACCAGGCATAGCATGCCATGGAGTCGGTTGGCATTTCTCATTTGAAATAACTTGCCAGCATGACATTCCTGGTATTGGGTGTATCATATGTTCATATGAGGCCATATATGTTGTCTTCAAATAGAAATTGTGTATGTAATCCTCGATCTTATCAGCCTTCAAACAAATGGCTACAATTGCATGTTTGCATGGTATTCTCGAGAGTTGCCATATTTTGCAACCACATGTTCTACTTGATAGGTTAACCACAAATGTGTTACTTTTCCATGTTACTTCATATTTTGCAGATCCATCATATATGGCATTACTGTGCACGGCATCTTTTTTCTCAAGTTCCAATTTTTGAAGAATTCTTGGACATATATTTGACTGCCATTTAGAAAAATTCTCTTTCTTGTCTTGGAGTCTCTTCATTATTTGTCTTCTTATCATGTCCATCATAACAATAATGGGTCTCTCCCGAGCATGAAGCACATAATAGTTAAATGATTCACAAACATTATTTCATAAAAGATCGCATTTAGAGTCAGGGCTAAACCCACATCTACACCGTAATTTCTTATCCTCCTTATCCAGATAGCAGTAAGCGGCCTCTTTACCTTCTTAATAGTCTCCATGCTTGTATTGAATTGACCAATTGTAGAAGATCTGGCACAGTTCCATAGCATGTATTTGTACTCTTTTCCTATCTGAACTTTGCATTAAAATTAGCATAAAGGTGCCTTACATAGAACCTATGGTTCACCTCAGATAAATTGAACGCTTGCATCAAACTCTACAACATCATATAGAAAACTGTAATGCTTGTATGTAGAACAATAGCATATACTTGTAAACTCATTAACTTAATGTAAGAAGAAAATAAGTTTACCTTTTGTCTATCAGAGATAAAAGTACATTTCAGCCCATAGGGGATGCCAATGCATTCAATTAATTGAGTTAAAAACCAGACCCATGTCTCTTTATTTTCACTTTCTGCCACTGGAAATACCAATGGAAAATTTGGTCATTCACATCCCTCGAAACTGAACTTAATATCACCCCACTTGTGCCATTTTTCATGAAACACCCATCTAGACCAATAAAAGGTCTGCATCCACCCATAAACCCTTGTATCATTGCATCAAAACTGATAAAAAACCTCTGAAATAAAGATGCCCCACCTGGAACTGGCCTATCAACTTCGAAGACGACATGGCTTCCTTGTTTCTTAGACAAAAGCACATGTCTATAATCCCACAACTTATTGTATTGCTTAATGATCTTTCCTTCAGTCAACTGTCTAGCTTTCCTCTTAGCCTTGTATGGTTGACTAGGGTGGTGTCAAGTTAAAGATCCTCATTAATCCCTAATGATTTCAAAGACACTGTGGAATCGGCTCTTTCATGCTCCATATACCTATGTGCATACCAAATAGATGTTGCATTCCTATTTTTGTTCTCCCTACCGCAGTCATGCTTATCTTGGAAATTTTAACAATAAATTCAGTTTTGTTAATATTCCATGAAGCATATATCCTCCAGCTGCAGTTCAAACACTTGCCCACTACCTTATCTCCTTTATTTCTTGGGAAACTGATCTCTTTTCCTTCATATATGGAGTGTCGCCTAACAGCCCATCTAATTTCAGTAGGATTTGCAAACCTCATTCCAACTTGAAGTGTTGGAATGTCCATGATATCATGCGATGTCAATTCAGGAACCGCCGTAGTTGCATCATCGTCAAGGTCAGATCCGGCTATACTTATCAATTCGTTCCTCGGTGCATAACTGCATATTGTGAGTCAACTGAATTAACCTCTCATTTGGTCAAATTGACACTAACATCAATTTTTTGTTTTGATGGTTTCCCTTTGTGTGCTAAGTTTAGTCTACAGTCATAAGACCCTTGCTCAGCCTGGGTATTTATTGTGTCTTCATATGTATGTGCTGCTTCCTGTGCTTGTGCTTGGTTACTCGCTCTTCTATCTCCTGGACATGTCCTTTCTGGTTCTTGTGTTTGTTCTGACTGGTTGAAAACGTAAGTGCTGAAAACATCATCCCCATCAGATAACTCTGCATCTTATTCTTCCCTACTAAAGTAAGTTGAATTTTCATCATCATCGTCACTGATCAAATCATGTGCTTGTTCAGACACCTGCACCTCAATCTGGATTGCGGCTTCAAGAGGCGGTTGGGTACCATTTGTAGCTATATCATCAATATCTGGCATATGTTCAGCATACATCTGGATCCTGTTTCTTTTTTTGTTAATTCGTAACATCTCGATGACTGCTGCATCATCATTGAGTAATCACAAACTCGGAATCCTAACTCCAAATCCTCTTCTGGTAACCTGTGAAAATCTTGAAATTAACACCATAACCTAATTCATCTCTGATCCAGTACAATATTACAAACCATGACACCAGGTCCGGATCCACCACCTTCAAGGTAATTTGGCATTCCCTATAAAGGAGTACTGAGGTAAATTGAAATGAACCTCCATGATGCATCTCAAGTGTAATTTTTTCATTGGCCATTTTACCCTGCAACAGAAGTTAGTTTTGCATGGATACAATTAAAAGGTAGAGTATAACACAGTTGCGAGAAAAACATATGGATCATGTTGATTTAAAAATATTAATTAATTAGGTTATGTACTAAATAATTCTAATTAAGTTACTTAACTGGTCATTTAATCAAATATCAAACATGAGGGCTAAGGACAGAATACAGCAACTAGCATGTCTGCAACTCTTCAAGTATAATAAGAAAGCATGCGAGGGGCCCTCAATGTCAAAGAAACAAGAGACAAAGCATTAGGTTCCCTTATACAAGCATCACATGAAATTCCCAAGTACATATTGACAATTTAGAGATTGGGTACAGTTGCTAGGAGAGAGAGCTAAATAAACTAAGGAATTAACAACCATAGAACATGTAATAAAGTTTGGGTCAGGCCTTGAAAATTGCAGAAATGAGTAGGAAGTTAGTCATATACAAAACCCTAAAATTATACAAGCGTGAAGATAAAAAAATTTATGGGATTCCTAATTAAAATCTTACGAGTATGAAAACTCATCTTTTAAGTTCTCTATAAATTTATCGCCCCTTTGCCGAATATTCGAGATGAAATCGATCCCCTTTTCACCACAAAATGATTTTCTTTTCACCACAAGCTCTCAAATTTCTTGTTGACAAACCGTAGCTTTCCATGGGCAATATTCATTACCACCAATTTAATCTCAAAAATTGGGTTAATGAGAGAGAGAGAGAGAGAGAGAGAGAGAGAGAGAGAGAGAGAGAGAGAGAGAGAGGCTTCAAAATTTAGATTTTGCAAAGAAAAGGAGGAAAGAGAGTTTGGTTTTTCTTTGAGAAGGAAAGATAACTTGATACTTACCACAAACATCAATTAAATGAGATGGGCAAAAAAGTCACTTAATACTTCCTTTTCACGTCATTAGTCACCGTTCATAGCCAAGTGAATTTTGGGGTGCAAGGTGTTGAATACTAAAGTTTGGGGCGGGGGGGGGGGGGGGAGTGTTTTTTTATGAACTTTTGGGAAGGGGTGATTAGTGTAATTTACCCTTTAATTTAATAAAACATGGGAATTTGTTGCCAAACCTTGATTACAATAGGTTTCTGAAATTTACCTTATATATAGAAATTTATGTTAGTTTTAGGGCCTAAGAGGTTTAGGTTTTGATTGAAAGGAAATAGTGAGGAAGAAGAAGAGGTAATGACAAAAGACAAATATAGTGAAGGAACACAAAGAAGATTAGGGGATGGAAGGAGAAGGAAGGATGGGCTCAAGGAGATAGAAGATATAGTAAATGCACTTGTTTGGTAGAGAAGAGGAAAAGAGAGTGTCGAGTTCTGTAAGTAGATGAGTTCACAGGTTCATAACTTTACGGCTCATGAGAAATGAAATAATAAATATTCATTCCATGAAGTTAGAAATGCAACTATCCAGAGCGTGTTTTAGGGACATACTTTTTATTGAGATTGGTGAGACACGGATTTCAAAAGCAAATCACAACAAGAAATTAGGCTCGCTTGACTAACACATGTTTCTTAAATCTGCCGTAGGAATTGATTTAGACTATCACTTTCTTCTTGAAACATGGGATTTGTTTATCAACTCTTGAAATGTTTTTTTCCTTTTTTTTTTTTTTTGCATTTTACCATACATACTAAAGGTGGGAATTTTTTTTTCAAAATGCCTTCACCAATAAGTAGACATTCAATGTTTTTTAATTAGTTAGTGTTTGAGACATCATAAAGAATTATGAATATTGATAAACATTAATTAGGGCTAGGATTTGGGTGCCAGAAGTTGTTTATGAATTCGGGTATTGATCCATTAATTACTGTTAATTGTTAGAGCTAGAAGTTTCAGATGCTTTAGGGGAAGAGAGGGAGAAGATTGAATGCTTTAAAGGTGACTATAGAGATTGACGTTAAAAATTTAATTTGGCGAGTATGGGTTTTAAGAGAAGATTTGTTGTCGAAAAGAACAAAAACCTACAGAAGGGTTTTGAGATGTAATTTAACATAGATGTACAGAAGTTAAACCCGTATAGAAACTAACTAGGTCATGAAAGCGGGGTTTTATTGTGTTGGTAGAAGTTAGGAATTTTTTGAAGTAGGTCTTGATGGTTTTTGGGAGAAAACATAACTCATGAAGATATTCATGGTTCAAGAAGAAATTAGAGAACCAAAACCCATTAAGAGAATGAATGATTAGCAATAAGACCCGTTTCCCTTTTTTGTTTTAACTCAGTCAAGTTCAGATTTAGAGTTATGGTTTACTAAAGGAAGGTAAGAAGTTGGAGGCAGACGAAGAGGACAAATGAGTCTATTACATTTTCAAAAGGTATAATTGTGCATGATAGATCATGTTTTTGTCACATAGGAAAATTGGCTAGGATATTCAGCATGATTATAGCGGGCATCACAATGCACAATCATAGAAACATTAGAATATTTAAATGCAACAAGAAAATATATAGTGTATTAGCTGCGCAGATTGGGAAATTTTGGGGTATTGTTCTGCAATTTAGCCAGGCTTTTCGGTTAAATTTATCAGTATATTTATATTTGGAATCTATACCTTCATCCACTTTGATGCCCAGTATTGAATTCATGCCACCCAATATTTTGCCTGCTGTCAACTATCCACCATGGAACTGCCATTTACCTGACATCTGTCATTTAGACCCAATACATCTTTGATGTGAAACACTTCTAGTTGCATTTAATAATACTTTTTACTGTTTACCTTCCAAATAGGATCATATTTTCATTCTGTCAAATTTATGTTATTTTTGTAAGACGAGCAAAGATGCATATGTTACCTATCCAGAAGGGAACAGAGCATGCCTTGTCATATGTTAATATAAGAAAGTTAGATGCTAGTTTCAGGGTATGGTATAGTATTCTGTCAATCGTGGTCTATAATTTTCACTAGCAAATCAATTATGAAGAATGGAATACCTTATTGTTCTTTTATAGTCTGATTGACTCCAAATAATTTGAAGATGTATTATCAGGTATATTGTCTACTTGAATGGATTCAGCTTACATTTCATTTGCATTGTTATCTTCCTTCTATTTTCTGTCTAGATATCGTATTACTGAGGGTGTGAATCTTCCATTTCGAGTCTTGCCCACTATCAAGGAAGTTGGTAGGACGCGTTTGGAAGTAAACGTTAAGGTTTGTGTTGATATTTCGAAGGATGTTTCTTTTAATCTTCACATATCTTTATTCATCTTCCTAGTGTCTGTAGGTAAAGAGTGTATTTGGTGCAAAAATGTTTGCACTTGGCGTTACTGTCAAGGTCCCAGTTCCGAAACACACAGCCAAGGCAAGCTTTCAAGTGACATCTGGTCGAGCAAAGTACAATGCTACTATTGATTGCTTGGTTTGGAAGTGAGTGCTTGATATGTCTTCCAATTTATGTTTTAGTTATTAATGTCATTTTTTCTTTTCTTTCTTTCTTTTTTTTTTTGATATTATAGCCCTAACTACTACTACCACCACTACCACTACTTGCATCCACCCTGAAGCATGAGATTATGATGTACAAGGTGGTTCTGATCAATTTTGCCCCATTTGATGAGGTTTCTGGATGTGCCGCTGACACCTCTGATCAGACAAATGACCAGACAAATGACCAGACATATGTGCTGCTGACACCTCTGACCAGACAAATGGTCTCAAATGACTATATTTATGTCATATAGCACTAAAAGAGTTTCATATCCAGTTTCTTAACAGCTTTATGTTTTAACATTGGTTTCAGCACATGGGCTGCAGACACCTGTGACAAAATATTATGTTATTGTCTGTGTGCTCAGACCAAAAGTCATCCTGTGTTACCTCTGATGCTTGTCACTATGACTTAGTTATCAATATCTTTCCTAATGTACGTAGTTGAAATATATTCCAGAAGATAGGATTATTAAGTTTATAAATTATTTTCCGAGGATAGACGTGCTAACAAGAGAACTGAATGGAACCAAAAGCCCAATATAGTTTACAGTGCAATAATACTACAAGGAAAACATTTTCTACTCAAAATATGCCCTTACCTGCCTATTTCTTGGCTATTTTCTGGCCTGTAAGACCATTGATTCTGCTACTTGTAAAATTTGAATCATCTTTTCCTTCCTGGCCATAAACCCCGTATAATAATCACTGCAGTTCGATTCCAAGCATCCCTCACATTTGATCTAACACAAGGTGAGGTTCTATCCTCTTTATCCATAAGGCTTTAGCACTTTGCTGGTAGCCTTGAATTTCTAATTGATGGAAAAAACTGTCCTCATGTGGCTTACGCCACTTGGGAGATTGTTGTTTTATAGTATTATGCTATTTGTCCACATTTTTACTTAAACATTCAGTTCTAGACTTCTAGTAATCTCAACTCTTCTTGTCCTTCAATTATATCATACAGCAATTCCCCCCCTGTTATCTTCTTAGATTTTAAGTTCTCTGTCTATAAGATTAATCAATATTTCAGAAAAATGTGGTCTTCGTTCTACTGCAGGAGCTGCTTTGCACTGTACCTGGTTGGAAATTGTAAATGCAGTGCCCTAGATACTCCCTCACCTATCTTATTGAGACTTATTTTTCTTCTTGTCCCTGGTAAAGGAATCTAGTTCTAGTGAAATTACTAATGGAAAGAGCTTCCTTTGTCAGAGGCTAGAATTTCTTAGTTGATCTTCTACCCAAGGGAACTTGGGGGAGACTTGGTAAAGGCACTTGCTTGTGATAAGGGTGGTTGCAGGCTCAATGGTTTCCTCCAAGACATCATAGGAATAATGCAAAATTGGAGTTATGGAGGCAAACTCTAGAATCTCGAGGTTTTAGATTAAGTAGGACCAAAACAGAGTATATGGAGTGTAAATTCAGTAAATAAGGAATCCGAGATTATAGTATCGTGACACTAGATGGTCAAAAAATACCAATGAGTAGTCATTTTAAGTACTTGGGTTTTATTATTCAAAAGGATGGGGAGATCAATAGTGATGTCAACCATAGAATCCAAGCCGGTTGGTTGAAATGGAGGAGCGCAACAGGAGTTTTATGTGATCGTAATATTCCGTTATGGCTGAAGGGAAAGTTTTATCGGATTGCTATTAGGCCAGCTTTATTATATGACACAGAATGTTGGGCTATAAAGAGATATCATGCCCAGAAGATGAGTGTAGTAGAGATGTGCATGTTTCTTTGGATGTGTGGTAACACGGGGAAAGATAAGGTGAGAAATGAGGATATTCGTACTAAAATAGGCGTAGCCTCTATAGAAGAGAAGATGATAGAAAACCACCTACGATGGTTTGGTCATGTGCGACGTTGACCTACAGATGTGCCAGTCCGGCGAGTAGAGGTATCAAATTCGGACAAGTTAAAAGAGCACAGGGGAGACCGAAGAAAACATAGATGGAGGTAATACGACAAGATATAGAGGCTAAAGGTCTTAATGAAAGCATATTGCTCGATAGGAATGAGTGGAGAAAGCTGATCCATGTGCCCGATCCGGCGTAATTCTCTTTTGGTTCATGTAGTCTACCCCAAATACTTGGAACAAATGACTTAGTTGTTGTTGTTGTCCAGGAGAAAAGCTGGGTCATCCACCTTATAATTTTTATTAGTTAAAAAGGCCAGATACTGAGATTTTCATGGCCTTTTATTTCCTAATTTTTATAGTTACCCACCTATACTTAATGTCTGTGCACACACTTGCTTAACTTTATGTGGTTATGTGCATTCTACTTAATCACTGACCACTAAACTGAAAGATTTTTATTTAGAAAACCTCTGTCTGAGGGAGGTTTCTGGCAGTGGCATGTCAAAGCTACATTTGATAAGTCCTTGACACTTTTATATGGGATTTTAGTAATGTCATTCAGAAACCATTGCCAGGCTTTCCTCTGGTTACACTAGCTTTTCAGTTTTTGTTATTTCTAAGGCCGCTTTTCGGTGAACTATCATGTTCGACAATCTTCAAGTTTTATGTGCAATTGGTTGATAGATTTCTTGCTATCTAGACTTTTTCTCATACTAGATATTTGGAGAGTTTTGGAGGATTGCTTCTTGTTGCATGAGCTTAGAACTGCATAACAAGGCACATTTCTCTACCAACCAACTAATGTAGTAGACTGTATTATTAGCCTGCCTCTTGTCCACAATTTCCTTTGCCAAGGATTTGTCTCTCAGGATATGTCTAAAGTTGATAGAAGTTATAAAAATTATCAAATCTTTGTCGAGCCTTCTGTTTTGGCATTTTATGCGTGACATGTTTTTATGTGAAAAGAGGACGCTGATGACTAATTTACAAATTGTTTACTATAACTTTGACAATCATTGTAGTGCAATTGTACTGAAAAATATTTAAACTTGCAGGATAAAAAAATTTCCTGGGCAAACTGAGTCATCCATGAGCGCAGAAGTTGAGTTGATTTCTACAATGGGAGAAAAGAAACCTTGGACAAGACCACCAATTCAAATGGAGTTTCAGGTTTTTAGTCTAATTCATATTTATTCATTGCTTTTAGTGTTTGTACAGAGCTTTTGCCTGAAAATTTTGCATTTTGTTGTGACATAAAACATGAACCTGTCTTTTCTTTTCATTTTCAAAAATAAAAAATACGGCACAATTATTTTTGCTTTCTCTTCTAGCTGGGCTTCTTATACAGCCCCCTTTGGCTGGCATTAGGATTCCTGTAGCTTGTTAGTTCTAGCACATCAAAATTTGTCTGGGTATAATGAATAGTCTATATGTTCATATTTGATTATATGACCATTAAACTTTAGCCCATTCTGTGGTGAGCAATTCCTGCTAGATACAATCTGGAGAAGAGTTAGTTTCTCTAACTCAGATTATTCCTCCTATTCTCACAAAATGTCACGGCAATGGTGTGCAACTCCATAATGGGATGTCTCTGCTGAAATTTTATAAATTCTTTTGAGCACCTATCAACTTGACATCAACAATATATCCTATGATTTGTGCTAAATTCCTGGCCAGGATGGAAAAGACAGGTTTCTGTAAGGCATAGTATGTTGGCGGGTGCAACACGTTATTTGGTGACTCAAATTTGAACTCATGCACCAAAGAGGAAATCCACTGAAGTTCTTATAGGCAAATAAAAGAGTATAGGGGAAGATGATACACTTTAGTACAAAAACGACGACACCTATGCCTTTATCCAAATATTATGGTTCATCTAGTTATGATGAAAAATTTGGTATAGGAATTGCTTTCATATCTGAAGCATTCTATTGATATAGGTTATATACAAAGTATTGATATTCATAAAGCTAACAGCAACTATTTGTAATAGTAATTCAAGGCATTTAGGACGCATTACACTGAGGTGCTTCTGTATCTGAGGTGTACTGATTCTAAGGCCCCTAGATTTTGATTTAGTTGTTGTTCTTGCCACCAATTTTAAAGCATGACAGTTAAGTTTTGTGACCACAATTTTACTTTTCTTTCTTTCAGTAATCCTTTCACTCAAAAGAAAGTTTCTGAAGATGTAATCTAATCTAAAGAAAGTCGGGGCTCAAGTTTGCCATTGTAATTAGACACATCAACTTGGATACTATTTTCTCTCTTCTCCAAAGCACATATAAGATCAAGCATGTTGGTCTTGGTGGTGATTTGTTGTTGTGAAAGCATAGCAGTAGCAACTCGAACCTACTCTTATTGATTGAATCACTTGGATAGAATGCTAGATCCTGATTTGCTATGGTGTCACTTAGCACACCCATCGAGGGAAATCTCCGACCTCCTCTATTATTAATTGTAGATTGGCATGTGTCTGATGCAACTGATTAATCTCATCTTGTAAGGTGACACCATCGACTTATCTATTTTGGCATTCTAACCTGCACTATGATACCTGTTTTGACGCCACTTTATAGTGATGGATAGTTTAGGGAAGTTTAAAAGGGGAGGAGATCTTGGATATGCTTCAAAAAGGAACGTAAATGAAATAAGTTAAACACAGAGAGAGAGAGAGAGAGAGAGAGAGAGAGAGAGAGAGAGAGAGAGAGTCACCCCTCTCTCTCTCACAAACACGCTCGCATATAACTGAAACTAGTATTTTACCCGAAGCCCTTGTACTATTTCTAATTATTCCTCACACTCCTCATGTTGGGGCATATAAATCATACAAGTTCAACTTGTTACAATTAAACCGAACCCATAACCTCCAGAGCGGTTTTACAAACAAGTTTGCCAACCGGGTAGCACATGTGACATCTCTTGGCTCAATAATCTTCTCTACTATCTTCTCTCGAATAAGATGACATTCAATCTCAAAGTGTTCAGTCTTCTCATTGACTTCGGGTTAGATGCAACATGAATAGTTGATGGGAGACGAACAACAAAAAGGGGGAATAATTGGAAGCAAATACTAGGAAATCTCAATCTTGGATTTGTGACCAAGGAAAATTATCAGGAATTCTCCCTAGGGCATCTCACCTAAAAGCACACTGGCTAACAATTACTCAAATAAGTATTTGCATATTCATCAACTAAATAACTCAACAGTAGTCTTGGTCTTTTATAGGCTTACATTCAAAGAGAACTCTTACCACAACCAATGTGAGACTAAAGTAAACAACTAAATAAGAAACAAAAGAAATACCAACTAAAATAAACTAAGTCACTAGATGTCCTCATCATTCCCCCAGGGTTGAGGAAAACTCGACCCTGTCGAGTATCAATCTCCTCAGCTCTTAACCAGGCCATGGTGGTGGTCATGGACCCAGCTGATGTGCATTAAAATTAAACCAAGGTAGTAGAGGTTGTAACGCCTCGATCCTGCGGGTACGGAGATGTTACTGTGACGTATATACGTAGGTCGAAAATACCTTCACATATATACACTAAGCATCAGTACAGGTAAGAATCAGAGTTCGGAAATATGTGGTGCATTATACATTCTAATATATGAGTACAATTATAAAGTTATAATAGGATGTGACATAATATTATAAGAATAAATAGGCATAATTGCGAGAATATAAGGAGATATACAAATATGAACAGTACAAAAGGCGCTGATGAGTTTACAGAAGGAAAACTCGAGAGACGCGTAGGGGGCCTGGAAGTATAGAGTTTCAGATGATCAGCCGATGATCCATGCTACCGCTGCGCTACTCTGATTAACAATCAGAAGAATATATAAGCTCTAAGTTTTAAAATCTGGACATGAGGATCCAGAGGAGTCAGAACTCCCCAACGAGTGGTACGACGAATGCCAAGTGACGTACAAAGATAAGCACACGTGTATCGATAAATCCGAATCATAAACATGCAAAATCGTGTCGTAAGCATAAGCATAGAGGAGCAGGTAGAAATATAGCAAGTGATATCAAGTAGGAATACACATGGTAAAATAAGATAAGAGAAGAAGACTGGTGGAATAGAAAACAAGTGGTAAGGCGGGATGCAAGCGACTATAATATAATACACATGGTAAAATAAGATAAGAGAAGAAGACTGGTGGAATAGAAAACAAGTGGTAAGGCGGGATGCAAGCGACTATAATATAATAATAATCATAAAATAAGAAATCCAATGTAAAACTCAATGAAAGCAAACTTGGCAAAACGTACAACGGATATATAGTTGGCATCTTTTATTATTATTATTACTCGTCCTATCCAGATGTCTAGATATGTGGACTAGCTTCCCAGCACACATATATACACATCGGAGTAAAGTAAAGTTGTTATTGAAAATCAATAGGGGTATCAACAAACAATATTTACAGTCAGTCCCGTCCCGGGACCACGGGTGTTCCATTGCTGGTGTATGGAATCGGTCGCAAAGCATAAATGAGGGTTTTATAGGATACTCTTTTCAAAATGATACCAAGAAGGAGGGAGCTAACGCTCCCCTCGGTCACCTGGAAGCCCTCAAGTCAAACCGAAAGATTTAGTTACACAACACGCCTAATACCACTATAACCACGAACATATATTGACATCCGTAAGTTTTCCCTTTTTATAGTTTATTAGATAATTATCAGATTTCGGGAATGAGAAGGAACATGTCAGGAGTATCAGGAGTACTGGACCTACTGGTGTAACATGAGTACAGTTGTATTGGAATATATCAAGATGTAATTAAGATGTCTGGTCATCATTCCTATTATCGTGATAATTATAAGAGTCAGGTATATCATACCGGATATTAGGTGATAGCATGTCAAGAGGGTGATATTAGGTAGGTGACAAGTGAAAACCTGGTATATGTAAGCACGTCAAGTGAAAGCACATCAAACGATATAGGAAAATAGTACCAATATACGAGATCGGTACGAATACCAAAAAATCATGCAGTTTCAGAAAAAATAGTATAATAAGATTTCAAACTCTTCACAACCAATATGAGAAGAAAAGATAAACTGGTGAGCAGGTAATTAGAAAGCAAGCGAACATCCAAACGGAGATAAGCAAGCTGGAGATACATGTTGGCCCAAGGTTACAATCACCCGGTTTTTGAGTTTTGATGATTACAAAACATATATAGTTATTTGTACTAATCATATTTTAGTGTTTAAGTGTGTTTCAGGGTTCTAAGGATTCAAGAGGTGTTCTTCCCTAAAGGAAGGTATTTTTGACTCAAGTTGACTCAATTCGTGTTCAAGAATTCAAGCTATACAACATTCCATATGGAGAAGCCCTAATTTGAAGATCATGTAGTCACCTAGAACCTTTGTAAGAATTAGTTTATTAAAGAATGAGGTTATGATAAGTTGGCTCAAGAAAACACACAAACACACTTTCATTTTTCAAAATACGGTTTTTTGTTTAGGATAGTTAGATTAGATGCATGTCTTGGTTATTATACATGTCTCTAAATATTTTATATTTTTACATCTTGTTTATGTCATGTATACCAACCCTTATAGCATGCTACTTAATCATATAGCCATTTAAAATTATTTTAAAAATTCTCCTAAGTTCAAAATTTTTCCTATAAAAAATACTGTTTCAGGCCCTACGGTCGACCGGGCGGTCGACCGCATCTATTTCAGGCCTGATCAGTCGACCGCACCGGTCGACCGGGCCTTGTGGCTTTGGCGTGCACGTTTGTGCACGTTTGTCGGTCGACCGGACCGGTCGACCGACTGACTGACCCTTGCTCTCGGGTTTTGTCGGTCGACCGGGCCAGTCGACCGACAGAACAAAGACTTGTTTTTTGTTTAGCCTCCGGTCGACCGACCGGTCGACCGAGTCCAACGGCTAGTTGCCAGTTAGACTGCCGGTCGACCGACAACCGCCAGCAGCCTCAACGGCTAGTTTCTTGAGTTTTGTTTTCTTGATTTGATTGTGATGTTTGTGTCAGCTATTTCTGAATTTCTGAAGGTTAATTCCTGACCTATTTACCTAGTCTAAATGTTGATTTGCTCATGATAAATCCCTATAAATAGATGGCATTGGTCCCTTGTTAAAATCAAGAAAAATTCCCATTGTTTTCAAGTTTTCAAAAGAAAGAAAAGTTTTTAAAGTTCTCACTTTCTAAAGTGCATTCTTGGTTAAAGTTTTTCAGTTATTTTCAAGCTATTTCTTACTACTTTACAACTGATTTTCTCACTTCACTTCTTGAGCCAAAAATCTTTCCCATTCTATAAGGAGTTGTAAGAGAGAAGTTTGTGGTCTTTTTGATCACCTTGTTACTTGTACTTTCTTTGTGTTGAGATCTCTCTTGTGTAGAGGATTGGATTGGTGGGAGTTCGATACTCCGGTCTTGTGTAGAACTCTTGTAATTCCCTTTGCGGATTTAGTGAAAATCCTTCACGGTGGTGGAGGCGGGGACGTAGAGCGGTGGCTCGAACCTCGAAATAAATTCCTTGTGTTTGCGATTGGTTTCCTTATTGCTTTTATTGCTTTACATTTCTATCTTGTGATATCTCTTATTTGCACCTCATTGCACCCATTTCATTTACTTGCATTTTTCGGTCTTTACTCATCTCAACAATAAGCAATTACGCGCCTCAACTCATAATCTAGAAGAATTAAAGAGGAGAAGTTCTAGAGCCCTTCCCGGGGAATTCGGCTTCAATTTCTTGTTTTGAGTGACCGGTTGCATCATATATACATACTTGTTTAAAAAGATCATTAGATTAGCATTAACACCTATTCACCCCCTCTAGGTATTTTTCAATTGGTATCAGAGCTTTGGTCTCTAGACTCTTGGCTTAACAACCTTGGAGAGATCCTATATTGCTAATCACTCTATTCATTTTTCATCCTCATACACTTAGTAAAAATGACCGAAGGAATTAAGACCCCACCCAAGTTTGATGGTCTTAACCTTCCCATATGGAAGGTTAAGATGACCGTGTTTTTGCAATCCTTAGGGAGTTGGGTTGCAAAGGCGGTGAGCAAACCTTTTAGTGCACCCCTTGGTGATGAGGACACTTGGTCCGATATTGTCACGAAGGAGTTTGACGCTAATGCTAGGGCACATTATGCCTTGCTTCAAGCTCTTAATGACGATGATATTTCTAGAGTCATTCATTGCAAATCCGCACATGAGATTTGGACTCACTTACTTGTCACTCATGAGGGGACTTCACAAGTAAAAAGGGTAAAAATCGACCTTCGTTCCTAATATGAAAATTTTTCTATGCAAGAGAATGAAACCATAGATGATATGGTTACTAAGTTTATAAAGATTACTAATGGACTTTCTTCTTTAGGTGACGGCATTGACAACGACCAAAAAGTGAGGAAGATCATCCGTGCACTCCCTCCATCTTAGGATGTCAAAGCCACAACTTTGAAGGAACTCAATGACAAGGAAGAAATGAAGCTTATCTGTCTCATTGGGAATCTCAAAACCCATGAGATGGAAAGAAAAGTAAGAGAAGAGATGGCTCCTCCCAAGAAGAAAACTACTGCCTTCAAGAGTTCTTCCACCTACTCCGACGAGGATGATGAAGAAGAGGATGATGAAGATATTTCTCTTCTTGTAAAGAATGTTCGGAGAATGTACAACAAGGCAAAGTTTCAAAATAGAAGGAGATGGCAAGGTAAAGAAGAGAAGAAAATCATTTGCTTCAATTGCCGGAAGCCGAGTCACATTGTTGCGGAATGTCCGGAAAATAAAAGAAAAACCTCCACCTCCAAGAAGCCATACAAAAGAAAGATTTAAAGGCTACTTGGGATTCGGAGAGTGAATCCGATGAGGAAGTCGACACCGCCAACATGTGCTTCATGGCAAATTAAAGCACAAGTAAGGTAACTCCTGATATATCTATTGATTGTGAACTTTCTATAGATGAACTAGGAGAAGCTTTTGAAAAACTATCTCATAACTATGATTTTCTCAGAAAGAAATACTTGAAAATGAAAAAGGAAAATGAATCACTCAACCACAAAGTTTTCATTCTTACAAAAGAAAAAGATGAATTGTTTTCTACTCTATCTTCTGCTCAAAAGGATTTTGATGAATATAAAATTTCTTATAAAGGTAAATTTTCACAAATTGATGAAAATGAGATTTTCTTGCTAAAGAAGAAAATTGATTTATTAGGAGTAGTTTTGAAGAAATGTGAATTTGATAAAACTAGACTAGAGGCTATGTTTTCTAAGAAACATGTCTCAAAGAAACATTCACATGCTATTCATACTCATGTTCATAAATCACAACCTTTACATCATGCCAAACACCCTAAACATGCCCACACTCCACACACACATCATGCATTCATGTATGATAAAATCTTTTCATGCAGATATTGTGACCGTAAAGGTCATTTGGTTAAATTTTGCTTTGATAGGATTAATGCATCGCATAATCATGTTTGGGTTCGGAATACTAACATTCAAGGACCCAAGAAAGTTTGAATACCAAAGTCAACAAATTTGTTAAATGATGTAGGTACATTCCAAAGCCCAACGACGTAAGGGGTTGTGATATCTTGATAGTGGTTGCTCAAGGCACATGACTTGGGATATCAAGAACTTCGTAACCCTATCAAGATACCATGAAGGTGGCACCGTCACCTTCGGAGATGACGCCAAAGGAAAGATCATTGGTATTGGTAATGTAAAACTTGGTACATCTCTTTTAATAGAAAATATTGTTTGAGTTGATGGCCTCAAGCATAATCTCTTGAGTGTTAGTCAACTTTATGATAAAGGTTTTAATGTTATTTTTGATGACCTAGCATGTAGTGTTATTGATAGACAATCCAATGCATGTATATTTTCCGAATTTCGTGAAAACAATGTATACATGATTGACATGTTTAATATGCTATGCAATGCTACTTGTTTGAAAGCCCTCGATGATGACTCTTGGTTGTGGCATAGAAGATTAGGCCACATTTTTTTTGACATCTACTAGATTAAACAACAAGAAATGGTGAAAAGTATTCCTTACTTGAACTTTGAAAAGGACCGCATTTGCGATGCATGCCAACTTGGGAAACAAACCAAGTCCTCTTTCAAGTCAATCAAGGATATCATGACATCACGACCTTTGGAGTTGATCCATATGGATTTGTTTGGTCCTACACAAACCAAAAGTCTAAGTGGGAATCGTTTTGCTTTCGTTTTAGTTGATGATTTCTCTCGTTTTACTTGGGTTTTCTTTTTAGAATACAAAAATCAGGCCTTTTCATATTTTCAAGCCTTTAAGAAAAGAGTTGAAAAGGAAAAAGATTCTTCTATTTTAAGAATAAGAAGTGATAGAGGTGACCACGAATTCAATAACCAACCCTTTACCACTTTTTGTGAAGAATATGGAATTAAGAATGAACTATCTTGTCCTAAAACTCCACAACAAAATGGAGTCGTTGAGAGGAAAAATCGAACATTACAAGAGATGGTTAGGACAATGATAAATGAGTATGGTCTCCCTCATTATCTATGGGCCGAGGCCGTTAACACATCTTGCTACATATCAAATAGGGTTTTCTTATGCAAAAATACTTCAAAAACATCTTTTGAGATTTATTTTCTATAAAGCCAAATGTTTCATACTTTAAAGTTTTTAATTGTAAATGTTTTGTTTTAAATACTAAAGATAATTTAGGTAAATTTGATGCAAAGTCTTATGAAGCAATTTTTGTTGTTACTCTAACACTAGTAAAGCTTATAGAGTATTCAATAAGTCATCCTTGACTATTGAAGAATCTATACATGTAAAGTTTGAGGAATCTAATGTGTTTATTGAGAATGTTGTAGAAATATATTCCCTAAATGAAGACATGGAGAAAATTTCTTTGAAGGACTCACCTATTCTTGAAAACATGCCAAAGGGTGATGAAGAAAATGAAATTCAAGAAGTTGAAGTGGAGACTACTCAACCACTTCCAAAAGATTGGAGATTCAATCCACATCATCCCAAGGATCTTATTATAGGTGAAGTATCAAAAGGGGTAACTACTCGTTCTAAACTTCATGATCTTTGTGGGCACTATGCATTTATTTTTCACTTTGAACCAAAGAACATCATCGAAGCCGAGGGCGATTCATATTGGTTGCTAGCCATGCAAGAGGTGCTCAATCAATTCGAGCGCAACCAAGTTTGGCATCTTGTTCCTAGGCCCCACGATAGACCAACAATTGGTACTAAGTGGATCTTTAAGAACAAGTTGGATGAGTCGGAAAATGTTGTTAGGAATAAAGCTAGGTTAGTGGCCCAAGGTTACACTCAAGTCGAAGGTATCGATTTTGAGGAAACTTTTGCACCTGTAGCATGACTTGAAGCCATACGGATGACACTTGCATTTGCTTCATATAAAGATTTCAAACTTTTTCAAATGGATGTAAAAGTGCTTTCTTAAATGGATTTATTGAAGAGGAGGTGTATGTTGAACAACCCCCAGGTTTGTTGATTCTACACATCTGGATTTTATTTTCAAACTAGACAAAGCTCTTTATGGTTTAAAACAAGCCCCTAGGGCTTGGTATGAAAAACTTTCTTCATTTCTTATTTCTAATAGTTTTAATAAAGGAAAAATAGATACTACTTTGTTCACCAAACATGTTGAAAATGATATACTTATAGTTCAAATATATGTTGATGATATCATATTTGGTTCTACTAATGAAAATCTTTGCAAAGCTTTTGAATCATGCATGAAGGAGGAATTTGAGATGTCTATGATGGGCGAGCTTAACTACTTTCTTGGTCTCCAAATCAAGTAAAGGAAAGATGGGATTTTCATCAATCAAGCCAAGTACACAAAGGAACTTATCAAGACATTTGGGTTTGAAGGGGCTAAGACAAGCAAAACTCCCATGGCTACCACCACAAAGCTTGACAAGGATGAACAAGGTACAAATGTAGACATAAAATTTTATCGTAACATGATTGGTAGTTTGTATTTAACGGCTAGTAGGCGGACATTATGTTTTGTGTATGTCTTTGTGCTCGATTTCAATCGTGTCCTAAAGAGCCCCATTTGATTGCGGTAAAACGCATTATTAGATATCTTAAGGGCACAATTGAAATGGGTTTGTGATATCCAAAGACCGAACAATTTTCCATGACGAGTTTTTCAGATGCCGACTATGCGGGTTGTAGAGTGGATAGGAAGAGTACTAGTGGAACATGTCAATTTCTCGGTAATTGTCTTGTTTCATGGTCTTCCAAGAAACAAAATTCGGTAGCCCTCTCAACCGCCGAGGCGGAGTATGTTGCGGCGGGGGCTTGTTGTGCACAAGTCCTTTGGATGAAACATACTCTCCTTGATTATGATTTGCATTTTGACCATATTAAAATATTTTGTGATAATACTAGTACTATTCATATGACTAGAAATGCAAATCAACATAGTAAGACTAAGCACATTGACATTCAGTATCACTTTCTTAGAGATCATTATGAGAAAGGTGATATTGACATTGATTATGTTTCTACCGATTTTCAACTTGCCGATATTTTTACAAAATCACTAGACTATACTAGATTTTCTTTTATTTGTGGAGAATTGAATGTTTGTGTTATGGACTCATGAAATTTTTTTTTAACAATAATTACCCTTTTTGATGTATGACAAAAAAGGGGAGAAAAAGTTAGTTTAGTTTATCATTTTTGAGTTTTGAGTTTTTGAGTTTTTAAGTTTTGAGTTTTTGAGTTATGTGTTTTATAGTATTTTATAGTTATTGTTTGTTGAGCTATATGTTTTGAATCCCTATATCCTTTTTATGCCAAGTTCTTGTTTTTACTATTTATTCATGTATATAGCCATTCATATATATAGCATGTTTTGAGGAGAGCTTCCAAGCTCTTTTCCCATTTATCTCATTTTTTGTTAAATAACTCATATGTTTTGTCATCATCAAAAAGGGGGAGATTGTTGGCCGAAGGTTACAATCACCCGGTTTTTGAGTTTTGATGATTACAAAACATATATAGTTATTTGTACTAATCATATTTTAGTGTTTAAGTGTGTTTCAGGGTTCTAAGGATTCTAGAGGTGTTCTTTCCTAAAGAAAGGTATTTTTGACTCAAGTTGACTCAATTCGGGTTCAAGGATTCAAACTATACAACATTCCATATGGAGAAGCCCTAATTTGAAGATCATGTAGTCACCTAGAACCTTTGTAAGAATTAGTTTGTTAAAGAATGAGGTTATGATAAGTTGGCTCAAGAAAACACATACACACTTTCATTTTTCAAATATGATTTTTTGTTTTGGATAGTTGGATTAGGTGCATGTCTTGGTTATTATACATGTCTCTAAATGTTTTATATTTTTACATCTTATTTATGTCATGTATACCAACCCTTATAGCATGCTACTTAATCATATAGCCATTTAAAATTATTTTAAAAATTCTCCTAAGTTCAAAATTTTTCCTATAAAAATACTGTTTCAGGCCCTACGGTCGATCGGGCGGTCGACCGCATCTATTTCGGGCCTGATCGGTCAACCGCACCGGTCGACCGAGCCTTGTGGCTTTGGCGTTCACGTTTGTGCACGTCTGCCGGTCGACCGGACCGGTCGACCGACTGACTTACCCTTGCTCTCGGGTTTTGTCGGTCGACCGGGCCAGTCGACCGACAGAACAAATACTTATTTTTTGTTTAGCCTCCGGTCGACCGACCGGTCGACCGAGTCCAACGGCTAGTTGCCAGTTAGACTGCCGGTCGACCGACAGCCGCCAGCAGCCCCAACGGCTAGTTTCTTGAGTTTTATTTTCTTGATTTGATTGTGATGTTTGTGTCAGCTATTTCTGAATTTCTGGAGGCTAATTCCTGACCTATTTACCTAGTCTAAATGATGATTTGCTCATGGCAAATCCCTATAAATAGATGGCATTGGTCCCTTGTTAAAATTAAGAAAAATCCCCATTGTTTTCAAGTTTCCAAAAGAAAGAAAAGTTTTTAAAGTTCTCACTTTCTAAAGTGCATTCTTGGTTGAAGTTTTTCAGTTGTTTTCAAGCTATTTCTTACTAATTTACAACTGATTTTCTCACTTCACTTCTTGAGCCAAAAATCTTTCCCATTCTATAAGGAGTTGTAAGAGAGAAGTTTGTGGTCTTTTTGATCACCTTGTTACTTGTACTTTCTTTGTATTGAGATCCCTCTTGTGTAGAGGATTGGATTGGTGGAAGTTCGATACTCCGGTCTTGTGTAGACCTCTTGTAATTCCCTTTGCGGATTTAGTGGAAATCCTTCACGGTGGTGGAGGCGGGGACGTAGAGCGGTGGCTCGAACCTCGAAACAAATTCCTTGTGTTTGCGATTGGTTTCCTTATTGCTTTTTATTACTTTACATTTCTATCTTGTGATATCTCTTGTTTGCACCTCATTGCACCCATTTCATTTACTTGTATTTTTCGGTCTTTACTCATCTTAACAAGAAAGCAATTACGCGCCTCAACTCATAATCTAAAAGAATCAAAGAGGAGAAGTTTTAGAGCCATTCACGGGGAATTCGGCTTCAATTTCTTGTTTTGAGTGACCGGTTGCATCATATATACATACTTGTTTAAAAAGATCATTAGATTAGTATTAATACCTATTCACCCCCTAGGTGTTTTTCAATACAGACAACAAATAGTGTTTAACACTAGAGCGTCTGACGAGCTACTGGAATGACTTGGCTTAAAAGGCGAGTCTGAAATCCGGCAGAGTTTCACCTAGACGAATCTAGTGATAAAGCACTGAGCGCTAAGCATGCCTACCAGTCGGAGCATGAGAGACTTGACGGTCTAAGCGCACTCCTCTTTCGAGGAAGTGGGCGAGAGCCCGGAGGCTAAAATACGCTTGGGGTTTAAGCGCAATCTCGGTAACTACCACGAAATTCATAAGGGTGCATGCTTAAAACCAATTGGGTAGGTAGCCCGGGAGTGAGCAGAAACCTAGAGTCGGTATAAGGGTACCTGCACGAGATGTTAGTACTACTCGAGCATGCAAACAAACGTGGTAATATCTAGGCTACCGTAGAGTAGTGAAGCCCGAAAGCTGAACACAACCCGAAGGTTGGGTATAGAAAGCCCGGGGCTGGACGGAGCCCGGAGACTGGGTATAGAACCTGCTGAAGTGTTAGTGTCAATCATACGCACGTAATAAGGCAGTAGTGAGCAATATCGTAGGCATGGTATATATACGGGAAATAAGCTATCCTAGTACAAACATTCGTCACAGGCATATACATGTACAATACCTGGCACTCAGCCACATACAAATATAAGGGCACAACCCAATACAAAATATGAGTACAAAATACAAGTTGACCCGACGAAGCGGGAAACCCAAACGAGGCGATGACACTTGCCTAAATCTTCGAAAAAGTCGTAAAGTCCGGAATCTCAGAATTCGCGCACGTGCCATAATATATTAAAATATGTATAAATATATATAGAGAGTGAAAGAGTATAAGAGAGAGAAGAGAGAGGAGAGAGAGAAAGAGTTAGAAAGAGAAAAATCTAGAGAGAGAAAGAGAGAGTTAGAGAGAAAAAATTTAGAGAGAGAAAGAGAGAGTTAGAGAGGGAAAAATCTAGAGAGAGAAAGAGAGTGTTAGAGAGAGAATGAGAATATAAGAGAGAGACTGAGGGACAGAGAAAGAGACAGTAGAGAGAGTGAGAGAAACAATAGAGAGAGGGAGACAGTAGAGAGGAACGAAGAGAGAGAGAGAACTGGAGAGAGAGATGAGAGAGAGGAAGACAGTCGAAGGTAGTGAGAGAGATGAGAGTTTGAGACTAGGATTATTAATTTAGGGTTTGAGACTTGTCTCTCCTCTCTCTCTCTCTCTACTGTCTCTTTCTCTGCCCCTCAGTTTCTCTCTCCCCTATTCTCATTCTCTCTCTAACACTCTCTTTCTCTCTCTAGATTTTTCTCTCTCTAACTCTATATATATATATATATATATATATATATATATATATATATATATATATATATATAGGGAGCTGATCCTCTAAGAACGGTTCTCACGGATTTCTGTGAGAACTTTCACGTGGGTCGTCGGATCTGATAGATCAAATCAAATAAAACTAGATCTCTATCAGATCCGACGGCCCACGTGAAAGTTCTCACATGAATTCGTGAGAACCGTTCTTAGGGGATCAACTCACTATATATATATATATATATATATATATATATATATATATATATATATATATATATATATATCCATGTTTACCTCTAATGAATTATTAATTTAGGGTTTTGGTTTGCTAACAATAAATTTTTTTGGGTCTCATCTATTCATCATATCTTTAAGCAGGCGACAACAAGGGTTATTTCTAACCTAGGCTGATTACTCAATAAAAATGCACTGTTCTTTTTGAGGAAAAGAACAATCTTCTTCTACAGCTGCAAGTGGTAAAACCACTGTTTTGCTGTGCCACCCATGTGTCTTATTCCGTGGCTGTAAACCATACTGAAACATTTATCATTAACAGTTTGTGGCCTGACCTCTGTTACCTGCTAAAATTGCGTTTCTTAATCATGAACAATGAACTTGATAATTGATGCTTTCACTAGTGCTGTTATCTGCTAGCCTGTAGACTTCATCGGATGCTGCTCTCTACATCTATGCTGCATGAAAAAGTATCTAAGGTTTTTCTTTAGAAGCCACACACGTTTACTAACTATGATTACGACGGGTGACTTTTCCCTTGATTGTGCTTTTGTCAGGTTCCAATGTTCACTGCATCGGGCTTGCGGGTCAGGTTTCTTAAGGTATTATAAAACTAATGCAGTTGGATCTGGCTCCTCTGTTTACAGTTGTGATTAATTTGCTGTGAATAATCCTTCTTTTTTCAGGTTTGGGAGAAAAGTGGATATAATACAGTTGAGTGGGTTCGTTATATCACAAAGGTGGGTCATATGAGGTTAGATGCTAGGCTTTTGACATTTTCATTCATTTACCAAATATTCTAGAGAATGTCTACCCAATAAATGAATGTGGTTTGGAAAATACTTCGCCTATTTCATATTATTGTGATGTTCATCCTGTACCAAGAAAATAGCTTACTATCACACTCCATCTAATGAATTGCACTTTCTTTTTTGTCGTTTTCCTCTTTTCGTTTGTTGTAGCATAATATATGCTTTATTCTTTGAGTTTTTCCAAGGCTCAAATATATCATTTGATTATTTGAAATTGCAGAAACATATCGCTGTTGTTTAGGGATAATATATGCTGTTTTTTTGGCAGATTTGAGTGCTTTCTTAAATATTTGTATGGAGTTTTAGACTAAGATATTTATAGTTACATAAAGTTAATTGAATATGCTTGACATAATATCAAATAAACAGATCCCCCATAGTCAATTTTCTTGTGAACTTAAAATGTAGTCATCCATTTCGTCAAAATTAACTCCTTTAGTCAAGAATAAAACCCTCTATGCCACTAAACAAACCGCTGTGTTGTTGACATGTTGATTCCCATGCGGTGTCTCCATCTTATTGTATAACCAAACCCTTCAAGTGATTCATTTAATCTCACGAACTGATTCGTAGACACGAATGATATTAACCTCAACGCCAAACATGCTGCAAAAATGTTGCAAGGCCGAAAGTAGACCCATGGTATACCAGCACAAAGCAGCAAACTGTCGGAAAGATTGTAAGCTCGCAGTCTAGTGATGTCAGTGGTCTCTGCTTTCCTGCCTCCATATATGTTAAGGTAGATGTTGCAAGAGAAGGCCACAAGTACTGCCACCAGAGCAAAGAAGGACCTGTTGGCAAAGAAGTACTTTGTTGGGAGGGACCTACCGAAGTCTTGCTCTCTGTAAGGTGAAGTCAAGAGAGACAAGAACAATACAAGGGCAGTGGAAGCACAAGAAAGACTGATCACATCGGCATGGTTGAAGACCTTGAAGGCTGTTTTGTTGTAGAAGCCTGGGTTGTGCTTATCATCTTTGCCTGGGATGGAGAAGCTGGAAGCGAAGGCTACAGCTGCAACGAGGCTGGAGCACGTATTTCCCATCTCTACTAGTTGGGACTCGGCATCTTTTATCATGTCCTTGTGATTCTCAGTGAAGAGCTCTTGGGTTGTTTCTCACTTTTATTGCGACTATATTCCAAATCTTTGGGGACCAGCTTCTTCACTCTCTGCAGTCTGCATCAAGTAAAAGAATTAGATGGACAACTCCATATTCTTCTTAGTAGATAAAGTTTTAAGATTTTTTGTCTGCTCTATTCGCACCTAGCAGACTCATCCTGATAATCATTTAGCACCAGTTAACCGGTAGTCCTGGCTGATGCTCGTTAGGGACTATGGAGCACGCTTTATATATGGAGGAGCTTAGGAGCTTATATTGACCAGGTTACAAGATGTGATGTTGTCTTCTTTAGATATTCGTTAACAAAGGGCTGTGGAAATTGATAAGGAGCATATGAACTTATTGAATAGTCTAAATAGAGAATCTAGTGAGACTGATTTTGGTGGAAATGCAGAACTAAATTGAGTTTTGAGTGGTTTCTTTGCTTTGAGGTTGCATCCTGGTACTATGCAAGTGTTGTAGCATCTGTGTCATGATCATCTCTTTTCTGGACTATTCAAGAAAGAGGTACTCGGAGGCTCACCTTAAACCATTGGAGTTCAGTTTGCATTTGCAGAGCACCAGCATCTTCTTTAACTGTTTTCTCTGCAGCAAAATGCAAGATCGTGTTTTGGTCTTTGTGTCAATGCTCGACAATAGCCAAGAGGGGAGCACTGGATTCGAACCGGTGGTCATTGACTCTACGATCCCCACAATTTTTCTTGACCATTCTGGATTGCAACTAGTAGGATGTTCCTTCCCTCAGGGTCGAGGTACATTGCTGATTATGGATATAACTTAAGGATTTGCTCTAACAAACTCGCGAAGGCCCATCTTTGCACCAAGCGTCAACGGTGACTCGTCCCATCTCTTGCTGTCAGAATCCTTTGTGTCATCTTTCTTGGATCTTTTTTGTTCAGTACTTAGTTGCATCATATTAACAGGGGAATCGGATAGTGGCATCATCATCTCTCTGGAGGAAGTTATTGGCATCATCGTTCGGTTGGGGTGTATGCTGTCCTCATCAGGCCGAGGTGGAGGTGCTGTCCTCCCCTTTACAATAAAATCCCAGCACTCAGGATCTGCTGCCAGATACATGAAAAGCTTCATGGCTAGCTTATGGTTTATCTTTTGCCGTTCAAGGAACTCAACTCGAGCAAACACTGACCAAATTTTGTAGCAGAAAGGATCATAGAGTTATACTTGCTCATTCATTTTGACAAAGCAGCAGCAGGAGAGCTGGTATAAGTTCCAAGGATGGCAAATGAAATCGATATCTATGAATCTGATCAATGTGAATAGTTAGAGGAGAACTCACTTTGCTTTAGGATTCGAAAGAGAAGCAACCTTGTCCATCTGGAGACAACACAAACTGTAGAAGATGTTAGATCCTTTGCTTTTTCAGTATTGCAACAATAAGTCAGGGAAAGGAATTTGTTACCCGGAATGCAACAATGGCTAATATGTCGAAGTAAGTGGCATAATTGGGTGGAAATTGTCTTCTGTATCTCATTAATAAGTGTAGATCTGTTTGGCAGCTCCAACTAGCTTCACATTGAATTGAGTGAGCAAAGTGCACCACACAGCATAGTTAGAAGGATTTTTTAGTGACTCTTAAAATACTGATTCTTATGATGTCTTGATTATGTATTAAGATCAACCCTGAGTGTAGGAGCCAGTCTACACCTGATTAGAGTGGTGAGAGTTTTCATCTGTTGCTTCTCTAGATCACCCTTATGTATTTTGTAAGCAGGAATGCTGTCTTCTAGAGGAATGCCTGAAAGTTTTAAAAAAGAAGGTAAACAATACACAAGGCGATCAAGT